>JAYMTQ010002278.1:0-11733 GCA_036897385.1 Geranium incanum
ATATTATCATATATTATTTAAAAATTATTTATAGTGAAAAATATACGAGCATCTGAAATCAAACTTGACCAATTATTTTCAAGCCTAACTCAAGCTCTTAAGATTTAACTCGTTCGAGCCTGAGCCGAGCCATGACAAATATAAGCTCGATTTTGCTCGTTTAAAAATGGGTAACAAAGAGGTTGATGGAGTTATTACCGGATTACTGCCACCTTTCCCGCCTGTGAAAGCAGAATTTAGAGCAGCTAAAGCCTCAGCTCTCTGAGTTGCTCCTCCGCGGGTGCCCCCACCGGACTTATCCTGTGCTCAACAAGAGCATTGAATATCATACGAAAAAGATAATCAGCCAAATAACTCATATTTCAGCAATAAGTTCCAGTATAAAATTGACGCCTTATGACACATAAACCATCATCATTACATAATTAGATATAAAACTGTGAAGACTGAAGATCATTGATATGCAAAGACTTAACGGAAAATCTGAATCATTGATGTGTTAATATTGTTTTTGAAGTATAGTTCCAACTGATGCATATATTGCTCTTAAAACCCGACGAACAGCATAAACAATGACCAGTCGCATAAAGCAGTCCCTAAACGATCCATTTTCAAAATTACGAGCAACATTAAGTTCATTGGCAAATAGAATTCCAAATATGCGTAAAAGTCAAGTACTCACATCCACAACTTGGCCTGCCCCGAAAAGTATAGCTACTTTCTTTTGGAACGAGTTTCCGGGAACCTGTGTTCCATGATTATGCCAGGAAAAAAACAGGTTAAGGGCCAGTTTTCAAATAATAATAAGAAAAGTAATTAATCAAAAAAGAGAATCGATAGATTGTCATTGCAACACATACATTAGCTTTTGAAGAATCCCATGAAAAGTACTTTGTAAAGAAGCAAGGTTCTAACCCTTCAGCGACTTTGTAAAGTGGCACATTCCGGTTCAACCCCTCGAGAAATGCAGCTAGCTCTATGTATTTCTGAGAATAACTTCTTTAATGAGCTGACGGAAAATAAAGAGAAAACATGATGATAAAAAAATTAAAAAACATGTCATGGCATTACCCGACCAATGTCGAAAGCAGCTTGCTTTTCCTTGGGCTCTACAGACTGACCAACCCAAACGAAAACTTCAGCCTTTGTGTCGAGTATCAGGATATCCTCGGTCAATAGGTCATCTTGAGTGAAGTTGTAAACCTCCTCAACCTTACAATCGCAAAGCAGAAACAAATGTTTATATTGCATAATTATGTGCTAGTACAATTGTATGTATCAATACGGAAAAAATACAACAATATTTGCAGTCAATAACTCACCTGAAACTTTCCCTCTGATTGAAATGTTTGCGGTGATGACAATAAAAGAAGAAATAATTAGTTTTATGCAGAATTTACAGAACTAAAAAATGGACAATCGAGTAAGAAATGGAACCTTTATTGAATGAATATGCGAACAAGCGGGGATCTCTCACAGTGTCCGGAGGAGATTTTTTGCTGACATAATTTTGTTTCCCTCCGAGTGCAAACCAAAAGGCTTGTGTCTCGGTTCCTTCTTTAGCATGTTTCAAAGTAACTCCCGGCTGAATTAGTAACACAAAAAATGCTTCAACGGATAATGATATATTAGAGAACAGGAGATGCTAACACTTTCACGTGCCCCATATATTTGTATATTCTTTTACCCATAATTTAATATTTTAATCAAGGAAAGTAATCATCATATCAAACAAGGCCATGGAACATTTCTCAATGATTAAAGTGAACCTAAAAAATTACAAAATTTGTAATTTAAAATTTAACTCGATAATTGACTTAGAAATTAACTTAAATAATGGAATGAGTACTTTACAGGTTAAGCTTAAGTGTCACACCTTCAAATATTCTGCAAACTTTGCAGCCAGCTGCTGCTTCTCATGGTCACTCTCCTTTCCAAGCCATATGAAAAGTGTAGAACTAGTTTGCAGCAGGAAACATTCCTTAGAGTTCAATGAAGTTGCCTCCTAAACAACAGTAAGTGATCACAAACCAATAATTTCAGTAGTGTATTCCAAACGGCAAAAATATAGAGGAGATGCTACGATAAGAAAGCAGAAGGAGAATGTATTATGTATACATATATTGTGTAATATTACTTGCTTCAGCCCTTGATACATTCCTCATTTCCATTTTTAAGGAGTGCTATAAATAGGGCCCACACTTAGAAGGCTCGAGCGTTTAGTTATTACTAACTCTACGAACAATTTCTAATATTTTTGTGGAAAATATGATGTAGTTAACAGATGATGAACATAAGAAAGAAATGCCTGAAAATAAACTAAGACTAGACAGAGAAAAAAACAAATAAGGACATACCGCATCAATTTGCACTGCTTTACTCTTATGAGCTGCAGGTCCATATACACGAATAAGGGCAACGCCATTTGGCGTGTAAGTATCGTCATTCACACCTTTTTCCGCCACTAAATTTTTGTAACCAGAACCCAAACCACCCTAGAGATAATAAAAAATCATCAAATAACAGTTGGTTACAACCCTTTGCTATAAATTAAGTATCTCATAGCATTCGGAACTGAATCTTAATTCTATGAGAAGAGAAGTCAACAAGCTTATACAAGGCATTACCTTAAGGATCACCATAGGCTGAAAAAGTGCAATGAATTGTGGTGGCTCTTTATCTTGATATATGAACCCCTGCAGGTAGCATATTAATGCAGGTGAGCATTGTAAGTAAGAATGTGAAAAATAATCAAAATGTAATTTGGAAGTTATTATGGTACAGTAGATAATAAATACGGTGCCTTTTGTATTAATAAATATTTTTACAATTTTGGGTTCCCAGATATGGTTAGGTCCAATTTAGAGGCGAATTTAGTGTGAAAGCTTTGGCATTTTTGTGCCTAGCATCTAAAGGAACAACAATAAGGTAATAACAAAGGAGTAACAATAACTCTGTCATAGGCAAGCACCAAGCTGCCATGCTTCAGAACATGCTATGTTCCAGTATTCTTCATACTCTTGCAGCTATACAAACTAGAACAAATACTGTGCATACACCATCAATTACAGTATACCTGAGTGGGTCTTCCCTTTAGTGAGTTGAACATCTTGCCAGCCAGCGCAGCAGCAGTTGTCTGGTCCTCCTACAAAAGATAATTGAACTATGTAATTATACATATAGCTATAACAAGATCAAATGTTAGACTAATTACAAGCGAGTACCACAGAGAAAAGAAACCAATCAGGAAATGGACACTAAGGTGCCGTATAAACATTAGATCATAAAAATGACATTTTTTTAACAAAACTGAATTGTACAACAGAAATGGTTCAGTACAAACATCATCAAAGTCATCTACTTATCAATAGACAGCAGAAAAGATAGAAAAAATATATGGTCAATGAGTAATATCCATGTTTTGTGTTTACCAAGAATTAAAACACTTGGCTGAAAGAATAAAAAGAAATATGAGTGGAAAACACAAAGTGACATGGTCCAGCTGGTAGGCGAATAAAACTATGGAGAAAACCACAGTAATGTGGGTCGTGCTCGCATTGGGGGAAGTGGGGTAGTAGGCTTGTAGCATATTAACCAGCATAGAACATCACTTTCGTTAAAGGGGATATGCAGATGAGTTTTGTTTTCCAAATATAATTCACTGCATATGATACCATGTAAAATGATTCTTCAGCTTTTTATGCCAAACAAACAATTACAAAGAAGATAAACAGTGATAACTTAAACAAATATACCATAGTCAAACTCCTAGCATATAATGGAGAGTAAACTTAGTTTCCAGCTACAATGTTGGTTCACTATCATGTCATGTTAATCAATGGTACTCCTATGGAAGAATTATGCATAAAATATCAATGGGTAAAAGTAAAATGCAATCACCTCTTTAAGAATCTAGAATATATGACGAAAGCATAGAAACATTTCGCTGAAGTATTCAGATTCTATTCTGGGACCATAAATTACCTCAATACTATCCTTCCCAATCCAGCAGCATAAAAAGAAATCTTCTTTCCTTTCTCCTCCGTGGTATGTATAAAGTACAATGTAGCAATCTCCGCAGTGAAATTTACCATGATCTTCTTTAGCCAATGGAGTCTTGTCACTCCCATCAATGTACCATACCTGGAACAAACAATACTTAATATTCTGAAGCACATAAACATAATCATTATCAAAGTACAAAACCACAAAAACAGATGTAACTAAACCTCCATCTTTCCACCTCCTTCAAGTAGAGGTGGAACTTCTTCTTCTCCAGGGGCACTTTTTGCTGCACCCTTGCCACCACCCTTGGCACCACCTTGTTGCTTGAGTAAAGCTAACAGTACATAAAATATCACATTAAAAAACTTGACCAAGAATATACAGCATTTTAATTCAACACTGAGAAAGCAAGCACTACCTGCTACTTTTCCTCTTCCCTCGCCCACACTTTCACTTGCTGACCCTGACGGCCAAGAACCAAAATTGGCCTTAAATGAATGTGTCTCGAAACCTTGAATCAAGCGGGTTATACGTGTTGCTCTTGGCCTGTTTTGGCCAGAAACAAACTCCTGGAGGAAGTGTTTAAATATGAACAACTATATATTTGAGTAACACATGAAAAAACTAGGCAGTAAAAATCTACCTCAGCAGCTTGGTAAGCAGCTTTTCTCTCATCCACTTGTGTGTTACGGCCTACCCAAATGAATACCTCAGCCCCGCAATCCATTAAAAAGCACTTGTCATTCTCCAACAGGGATTTCGATAGATCTGCTTCTATGGGTTCTACTTTTTCTCCAGTAATACTACAGGAAAGCAATAATCACAGATTGCCAACTCAAATTAATTAATGCATAGATGATGGATATTTGGGGGGTTTCGTACTTGGGTTAGCTCTTACATTTACTAGTAAGCTGTTTTCATATTATGTTTGGCTGTAATTGTCCTTTACATCAATAAATCTCTTTTGCTGATAAAAAAACAGGAAAAACTAGAACTAGATTTCATGTTGGATGGTTGGCAACATAGTGACAGAATAATACAGCCAACTGTAAAATAACTACAAGTACCTTAACATTAAAAAAATTATGGGCATCTACCTAGTACCTACACATAATGAGTATTTTCAAAAAAGATAGATAGATAGGATACCTAAATAACTTAGCAGGAGTGGCTTCCGGAATAATATCATCTTCACCGACAACCTTCTTACCAATTGGAGCAAAACCACCCATATTGACCCAGAACTCACCCGAGTCTGACTCAGTATCCAACTTCCCATCATCTGAAATTATAACAACAGATTTCGTCAATAAGTAACAAATAGTTGTCGGCAAAATTTATGAAATGTGAACTAATGCCTTTAGCCAGAAAATGAATCCTCATATAGAAAATACCATACAAGGAAAACCATAAATATTTGAGCGCTTACCAACAATAGCGACATCACACACCCCACCATGATACTTTTCCTTTAAAACCTGAATAACTTCCAAAGCCTTGGCCCTTTCCTGGATATTAGAATTTGCGCCATTGAACTGAAAAACCTTATTCTCTGTGTCCAAGATAAATACATCATCATGATTCAGTGAAGACCGAGCAAAAGGGACCTACACATGCAAAAAATAGTCAAAACCCTTTATCTGCAAAAGACGCAAATTCACAAATATCATTTGGTGGTATTAAACTTATGTTAGGAGAATCGGAAACCTGCTTCATCCTGACTGCTCGTTTACCCCTGCAGATATACAACCTAGTTTCAAATTTGTCTTCCTCTGGTGTTTTAAATCCAGATGCAACACCTCCCTCCAATGGTATAATACAGGGTTTGAAGTATGTCAAGAACTTGTCAGACTCAAGGCCTTGAAGTTCCCGATGCTGCACAGCACGCCCTCCAAGACTGGCATCAAGTTCAACAGTTTTTATAGCTGCCGTACCAGCTTCATCCTATGATAAGAAGATGAACATAAATTTATAAAAAAAATATGACACTTGATATAAAGGACTATAATGAAGGTAAAATATATATTGAAAACGTGAATAGTTTAAGGGGAGAGATCACCTGGCTTGTATCTCTTCCAATCCAGAAGTGTATGTCATACAGAAAAGCCCCACTTCCCTTGCCAGAAGTCTAGACAAATAAAAAACATCAACAAGAATAAGTGAAATGGCAAATGTGCTCAGTAACAAGAATGTATCAGTTTATGCTCCAAACTATGGCCTTGGCCTGGATATACCTAGAAAGATGTTACAGCCTAACAGTCTAATGAGGCTACTATCAATATAAAATGTACAACACCTCGAGAATTTCAACTACACGTCTATTCATCATGGAAGGGACTGGATTCAAGCTTTCCACATTTCCTTCTCATCAATGGACTTTTGATGTTTAAGGAGGAATGGGGTTTATTCGATATAGTATACCACCATACCTCAGACTTTTTTGGCTTTTCAGAAATCCCTAGACATGCCAAAGAGAAATGGTATTCATGCTTGGACCAATACATAATTTTTACTTGTTCAAGTAACATTTGATGTTAAGGAGTGTAATAGGAGCATCCGTCAACAAAAAGGATAGCTCTAAGATGATCGTCTCATGCCCTTTGAGAATGCAACAAATCAGATACTTCTATTTTTCTATTTAAACATGTTGTATGTTAAGCCTACAAATTTCCAAAATAAGCTGAATCTGTATATGAAATTCGATTTTTAACAGATGGGTTAACAGAACCTATGTGGAAAATATGTAGATTCCAAAATAGTAAATGTGAGAGGAAAATGACTTGTCATACCTGTAAAACAATGTAAGAATCCCCCATGTAGAACCTTCCATGTTCAGACTTTGGCACTGGAACCGGCTGAAAGTTCTCAATTCTCCAAATTTCAGTTCCTCTGCAACGTGTTAAGGTAAACGCTCTCTTCCGAAGGTGGTACCATTTCAATATTCAGCAAAACTATTAACTCATTCGATCATTATCACATTATAATATAGGATGTGAAAGTAAATATTATAAATGATTCGCCTCCATATGAACACAAAAGAAGATACAAACTATTGCAGGGATGTAAATTTTAAGTATTAATTATGCCAAGGATACAACCTTGATCCAACACCCTGAAATGCAGGATCCACCTTTGTAGCCATCTTCTCAGGTTCTTCTTTGTTACGCTAGATGTTGGTAAGAACAAAATAGACTCCCACTTTCTAATATAAGATAATTCACTGTGAGTTACAAAAGATGGGAGGTTACACATATGTCAAGAAAATGAAATACAAATCACAACACAAAAATATGTCAGCTAATGACACTCGCTCGAACTGCATTAACAAGAACTTAGCACCCAAAAAAAACCCGATGCTAATTGTTCGAAATTTCCTTGAGCATTAGATAAGCAGAAGCTACAAGCACACAATTCATTTATTTGCTTATTTTATTTTTTTCCCAATTGCCAATCCCCCAACTTTTGTCAAACGCACATAAATTGAAGACAACGGAATTGCATAATTTCAAGGCTGAGAAATTAATAGCAGACCAGATACAAGTACATAAAATAAAAACAAGGAAACACAAACTGATCCAATCAACCATACTCATATCTGCAACTGCAAGTCCGCTCAACATTAAGGTCTTCATGAAGTAATTAACAAATTGCATTTGCACATCAAACTTTGCTATAACATACACATCAAATTCAAAACAAAGTCCAATTCAAGCCAATCCTATCCAATAGGACCATTCAATAGAACCTAATCGAAACAAAAACACACCGCACACCATACAATGAAGACAGAACAAATTCACACAAAAAAAACAGCTAAAAACAAGCACACTAGCATCAGATCAAACAAGAAACAACAAAACACAAACACAATCACAGAATCGCGAAAACAAAACCGAATCCAGACGAAATTAAACAAAAAACATCACAATGCCAGCAAAAATCGAGCAGGATCTGCACTCCTAAACCTCAATTGCGCAGCTCAAATCGACGATCGACGTACCTGAAAAAAGCTCCGCGAACAAGCAACGATGGCGATGAGAGAGAAAGAGAAATGGAAGATAAAAGCTGGAAATAAAGAGCGATGAAAAGGAGAGGAAAAAAGGAGAGGAGAATGATTATTGCTGGTGGCGAGTGAGAGGTTTCTCTCTCTAGCTTTTTGAGGCGATCGAGATTTGTAGTTGCAGAGAGAAATTTGAAGGAGCGATGAGAGAGAGAAAATAGAGGGAGAGAGAAATTGTTTGTGAGGGGTTGAACAAGTCGTAATTTACGGTAATGATCCGTTCCCGGCGCCACCGCCCATTTCAGATGCCTCCTTTTTTACCGCTTTTTTCATTGGCTCTCTCTCTCTCTCTCTTTTCCTATGTTTGTTTTTTTTGTTCGAAGATGAGATGTCTTAAATGAGTCCGCACGGTAAATATAATTATTTCAATAGGCATTATCAATCAAGTACAAATGGATGAAAATATCCAACCTGATAGAATGTGTAGTGTAAAATAATATATCGTGGCTGATCTTTATAAAATATGTAGTAAAAAATAATAAAACGTGATTGACTCGGTAGAACCTTATTGCCACGTGTCGCGCGCTGGAATAACGCGCATTCAGATTTTCAACGATCAAACGACTGTATAACATTTGGATGTTCTACAGTCGTTTGTAGCTGGAGTGCAACCCTTATATATTACTTGTTATAACAATGTTTTGCTATAAGAGTACATGGATAATCATATAAATTAGTTGTCCACTTGTCTCGTTTTTGTAATAATTGACTATATATTTTATTTAGTGCAAAAAAATTGACTTGAACTTACTTTTTTGTTTATAAAATTTTAAAATAAATAATAATAATTTCACTTTTCCAACATTCGTCTCGTTGATGGCGGTCATTGAAGCTGGTTCATACTAATAATGAATTTGTCCTCGATCACACAAGTGTCGTTTATCTTATTGGTCAGCCGGTGGGTTGATGTATTGAGTCAGGAAAAGCACCACAAAGCTTGGGCTGGGTCGAGTTGCAAACAAGGACATGCTCATAATTGCATAGTGAAACACATATGTGGAAGTATACATACTCATCGTTGGTTCAGACCAAATTCGACGAATGCTATAGGACTTAGTTTTTTTTTCTCTTCGTCTTTTAAATCTAGTGGACTAGTGGTATTTACTGTTAAGAAATCCACATTTGAGTTCATGTTTCATGTGAGAAGAATACGAGGTATAATAAGAGTTTATATACACATTCGACCCGATGTCCGAAAGGCTAGTCTTTTAGTCTTTTGGGTCACATATGGACATTAATATGTATGTCAGTATGTGAGCTTTCATTGTCTTGTGTTTTCCTTGGTAAGACCCGGTTCTCCCCAACAAGTGGTATCAGAGTATGGTTTGGACATATTTCATCGGGTCGACAGACAAGTGGATCTCATGGTGGATTGAGTCACGTGGACCGGTAGGATCTAAAACCATGATTGATCATGTCATGATTGCTAGATGAGCCAGCGAGTGAGAGTGCAATCGATATGGGCTTAGAAGCACTAACAACCCGACGTGATGGAGCTCAATATGGAGAGAGAGATTGTTAAACCCAATACATGAAAGATTGGTCTTCTAAGTTAGATATGATCTTCAATGTGTAAGTGAACTTTTCTTGTAGTGTGTTTCTTTTTGATACTTGATTCTCTATAACATTTACTTTAATTATGGAAAAAAAATAAATACCCAATTACAAAAAAAAAACTAACATGTGCATTTTCAATAAATGAAGCTTACATCTATTTATTAGAGAAGTGGAAATTGAGTTTGAAGAAAAAATTATAAAATTATATGTTTAATTTAATAATTTTTTACTTAAAAAAACTAGTTACAACTAACCATATGTTTATTGTGTTATGTTTTTAAGTGAACACTTAAGCTGTTTGAGACAAATATTTTTATAAATAGAGGTTGCGGGTTTGAACCTTATTGAATGCATAGATGATAATATATTTTAGGTAAACTAAGAATATAATGTAATTCTTTAAGAAAATATGTTTATCATGTCAAATTATGTAATATATGATTCGGTTATAATTCCACATGCAAAAGGGCTCATATAAGCTAGAAATGCAAACTCCATTTTATTTTTGCATCACTCATGCTACATATAGTGCTATGAATAAAGTTTGTGGATGTGGAGAAATCCAGAAAGGGTACTTTTTGATTTTAAATGACCTATGAACATTGATAATAAATGACCTATAAAGTTGAGAGGAACAGACCATGAAAATGGAGGTCCAATATTGTGTGGATAAGATAGAAATTGCAAAGTGAGGTGCTGGTCAGTCAACAGTGTAATTCAACTTTTGATACATTGGTTCATAAATATTGATGGCATTATCTAGCAATATTTTTCACTTCTGAATGAAATTGAGTCAAACAATTATATACTTATATTAATAAGTCATTAACCAGTCATTTTGTTATGATAAAAAATGAGCAAATTGCATATGCATATCTTTATAAATTGCCCACATTTATTCGGTATAACAGATTATTGTTTTTTTGAGATATTTATCTTTTCATACGACATCGCTATCATTTAAGTAATTTGATAGGTTTATACAAAAAATTGCTCTAAATTTTTTGCATGCAACGTTTTTGTCGATTAATCTACACTATTGGGCATAATTTATTTAATCGGGTTATTGATGTATGACGTTGTACTTAAAAAATTAGTCAAAATAAGGATAAAATCATTGATTAATATAAAGTTAAGCGATTTATGAACGCAAGTGTAAGTCAATTATTTTTACAACTCTTGAACGGAAACAATTTTTTTTAAATTTCGTTTGTGTTTCTGCATCCGTCCCAACACCTCCGCAACCATCTATTTTTACATCTCTTTATTTCTGGGGTTAAAATTGAATTTAAGTTATAAAGCAATAATAGGCTTACTAACGGGCTATATATGTGTGTGTTATAGTGTAGATTAAGTTCGTAAAAATACATAACTGTGGACGTGTCACAATTTTAGTTATGGACAAATTATAAAGACATAAACAATTTTTTGAAAGAGATTAGACGCTAATCGAATGGAGATGACCGTATAAAACTAATCAGAGATTAATTAAATAATTAATTAAATTAAAAATTAATCCAACAAGTCAAGTAAATTTTAGAATACTAAATGTAAATAAATGATCACCCGACTCGTGCACGCTCTAACCACGTGCTACAATCATGATTAGAAGAATATGAGATATATTATGAAGGGACAATATAGAATATGCTTCAGCAAAAGATAATACTTTTAAATCACAGTAGTGACGTTCCATAAGCTGTAAAATTAAATAATAATATATGCCACTTTCGAATTAGCTTTGGATATGGTCGTCACGATTTGTCTAATAACCGAGCAAGAGATGGGAAATGAAAAGGACGGTGCAGATCTTCTCATCTTTTTGTCTTCGTGTTACGCACCGTTGGATTAATTTCGTGTTCCGCAACATTGGATTAATAACGGTGAAAATGATATTTTTGTACACTTAATTATACAACTTTTTCACTTTTATACCTTAATTATTTTTTTTTTCAACACCCTAACTATCATTTTAGGACAACATACCTCTAAAATACCAAAAATACCTAAACTACATTTGATTGAACTGTAATTAGATCCGGTTCAATCAAGAAAACCAACTCAATTCGAAAAACTTCATCGGAAAAGTCAGCTCCTCTAGCAACCCCGAG
>JAYMTQ010002279.1:0-11733 GCA_036897385.1 Geranium incanum
GTGTTGGTGTTTGGTTTGTTGGTAGGTTGATCGATGAGGCTTGTTATGCGTTCTACAGGTAGATCACATGGTTTCTCCAACCAGTAGGCACTAGAGATGGAGGCCGTGGTTTTGCATTATGATAATAGGTTTCAGTATATAATTTGTGTACGCTCGATCTATGAGTGTAGAGATTGTCACACCAAATTTGATGAATGAATGAAATGATTTGATAATAAAAAAGCATTACATATTTTGGTGTCACATACAACTGCTTATAACACAAACATGGAAATATTCAAACTTGTTACGTGAGAAAACCACATTTGTGTTTTGCGAGAAAGTTCTGTACTTATATGTCTCGTTCAAAACTTGAATTTAAAGCCCATTTATGTTCACATTTTCCTTGTAAATTTGATTAATTAATTAATGTGGAAAATTATGGAATCTAACTCTACACATGGGCTGTAGGGACCCAGCGACAATACCATACGGCGCGGCTGTAACTCGTTCCCTGCACGCTACCATCAAACACGTACACGTGCCCAAAACGAACACGTGGCGAGCCGGGGTTCGTCATCGAATGGAGCGTTGAAATGGCCGATTCAAAACGCCTGACCCGGGTCGATAGTAGAAGAAATCAGAGAGAAGCGGTCCGGTCCTTTTTCTCTGCCTGTGACTGTCGTGGCGGTTATGGCGATATTTTGCTAACGTGCGCAGGGGAGTGTTCGGCGCACGGTAGAGGGAAGTGCGCATTTTAGCCACCCACCATAGTCGGGGAAGCTTTGTAGGTGGTGAAAGGATCAAGGTTTGTTCCAATTTTCGGGTTAAACAATCACCCTCCTTTCTCTCTCTATCTATATCTCTATCTCTCTGAATCTCCATGGCTTGTCTCTTTTGACCTCTTGTACGGTCTATCATTTTTTTTGTTTCTTCTCGTTTTGTTCAAATTTCTGATCTGGTGGTGTTCATCTTCTGGTTCGTGTATTTTTAAAAATTTACAATGTTGTGATTGGTGTTTGGTTGCAGAGGGTCTTTTGAAGGGTTGATTTTGCAATGGCGGCTCCACCGGCACGAGCTAGAGCCGATTACGATTACCTTATAAAGCTTCTATTGATCGGCGACAGTGGTGAGTTTTTAATTTCTTCTCTCACATTTTATCCCCAATGTTCGAGATCGTGTTTTTTACTCGGAAAGAAAAAAATATTTTTAATTGCTTGACATTGTTGATGAATTGGTTGATATGGGTTGGTTTGTGTTTGTTTTGCATTGTGTTGGGTCATTATGTGCTGATCTAGTTTGATTCAAGATCTGGTGTTGTTTATATCAATCAATAATAAACATCCAATTTTTTCTGGTGTTAAACATGGAAACAGGCTTAAGTTTGGAGGGGTATTTTGGTGCCTAATGTTGAATCCTAATCTCTGTTTTGATACATTGTTAGCTAGTGTATGGTATACACCTTACATAGACATTACTTCTGCAAAATCTCTGAACTTTGCTGTGTTTTTCTTATACTTTTCTTGGGTTACTCTGTGGATTATAATCCATATTGAACTGTGCTACTTTTGTTCGGTGTATCATAAAGAAGGAATCCTGGCCAGCTCAAAATCTAGGTCTTTAACGATTGGGTGTTTGTTTCTATCGCCTTAAGTTTTGTATTCATGAGCATCCTTCAATTTGTTATTTTTTTCAGAAAGAATATACAAGTGTTCTCATTATCTAATTGTCTGTCTTCTAATGTTTTTCAAATATGTGAAAAATCCACTGGCTACTAACTTTGCAGTAAGGATTTGGGTGTTTGACTTTATTGGCTGTTCTCTTCTTGCAGGTGTGGGTAAGAGTTGCCTTCTTTTACGTTTCTCTGATGGGTCCTTCACCACCAGCTTTATCACCACCATTGGGTGTGTATTTATAGAACTTGGAGTTAAATTACTTACAATGTGCAATTAACTTTGTTTCTTGCTATATTTTCCCACCCTCTGAACATGATTCTTCCTTACACAGAATTGATTTCAAGATTAGAACCATTGAGCTTGATGGCAAAAGGATCAAACTCCAAATCTGGGATACAGCTGGTCAGGAACGGTTCCGAACAATCACCACTGGCAAGTTTATCTACACTTTAAGATTTGTACTTTAGAAAATGTAGATGGTATAGTGAAAAGTATCCTCTCCTGGAGACAGCTTGATATCATCCTCTTTTTATAGCTGGCTGCTTGTCTTAAGTGGTGCCAGGTTGGGATAGGAAACAGCGTAGCACACTTTAACATAGTTTATGTTTGAATTGTCAATTACTTAATGATTGCCAGCCTGTCACAACTTGTTCCATATGACCCTGAGGGAGGGGCATTTGGCGGTTACTAAGATCACCAATTTATACTCTTTGGAATGGTGCCTAAGATCAATAATGTATGTTTTACCTTGCCCCAAAGAAGTGTAAACTGTACCTTGCGGCAGGGACATGCCAAATTTCAGATCAACACTCAAAAGTAATGAAAGAAATGTATGAGAGCTATGTCGTTAACACTGGTTATAGAACTAGTATAGATGTACGTATATCTAGATTGCACCTTAATGTTTAGTCTTCATGTCAAGTTCTCTGTAAAAATCTCATGGCTGATTATTACAATCTCTGGCACTTGTTGTATGTTATCTTTTGTATTTTTGTTCATGTGAGTACTGAATCATCTCAGGGCATCCACTGCATAACATAGTGAGCATTCTATCGGGAAGAATTCATTTATATCACATGGTTAAAATATCGTCATTGGATTGATACTCTGTGTTCCAGTGCCTCTAGGGAAAATCTTATGGTTAAATATATGTTTGACTAATTTTGTTCAGTAAATTTTAGTCAGGTCAGCCATTAAATGTATATGATGCTTTAAAAATATTTTCTGCCTGTTAGAAGATTCACGTAACGCTGTTTGGTGTTTCATATGCTCCCTAGTAACTTTCCTTTTCTTTTCTCAGCCTACTACCGTGGAGCAATGGGCATTTTGCTAGTCTACGATGTTACTGACGAATCATCATTCAACAGTAATTTTCCTTGCTCGTATTGGATACCTGTTATTCTTGAATAATGTGTATGTGCATCTCAGTTTGATAATACCTTGACTCTTACCATTTCTAGACATAAGAAACTGGATTCGCAACATTGAACAACATGCTTCTGATAATGTGAACAAAGTACTGGTGGGGAACAAAGCTGATATGGATGAGAGCAAAAGGGTAATGTTTGCATGTGATTCCTCATGTACATAACTTTCCTTCTGCCTTTTGCTACTGTTTCTGCACCTGGTTGCTTAGAATTCAAACATGTTGGTTTATAAATGGCTAGTTTGATTGCTATGTTGCCGCAACTTCATACTTGGTAATGTTTGTTTTATGTTTTCATTTGTATCATAACGAATCTCATATTCCACATCATTCCTCATTTCCTTGTAGGCCGTACCCACCGCAAAGGGCCAAGCACTTGCCGATGAGTATGGCATTAAATTTTTTGAAACGGTAAGTTAAAACCCCGTCTAGCATGCGGAGTTTGGTTAGCCCTAGTTGGATACATAATGATTGAGTGAAAATTGTGAAGTGCAGAGTGCTAAGACAAATCTAAACGTTGAGGAAGTTTTCTTTTCAATGGCACGCGATATAAAACAAAGGCTTTCCGACACTGACACTAAGGCCGAGGTATGTATATATTCCCATCATCGCATTTGGTATTCATTCAGTTATTGCAAACTCACCAAGTGTTTATATATGTTGTTTGTGTGCAGCCTACTACAATCAAGATTAATCAATCTAACCAGGCGGGCGGATCCAATCAAGATGCTCAGAAATCAGCTTGCTGTGGTTAAGTGTGGCCACACGCTTGTCCCTCAAAGGGAAAGGAGAAAACACTAATGTCAACATGATGATGATTACTACTATTTTCTTTTTGTTTTCAACGTTGTTCTATTCTTTCCAACTTGTTTAGTTATGTTAAAGGTAGGTGTTATTTGAGAATTCTATTTGGTCAGCAAAAAACTATTTTTAATGAGTAAACTTAATTTCTAAATTTTGGCTGCTACCAAGAAATTCGGCAAAGTCATTCTGATTAATTGTTCACTTTCCATCCAATAAAACTGGTTCGAGCTTGATTAGTACAATTAGACAAATTAATTAATTGAAATATGATTGTTTTTATAAGTGAAGAGAGTATTGAAAAGAAGAAGAGTCAAATCACGAAGAGGGAGCTACAACCTCGAAATATATATAGAGACACACTTAGAATGGAAAACAAAAACAAGAGAAGGGGAGTGAAGCACACTACAAAATTGGAGACACCGAAGCTAATTCACGATTGCGAGCCTCTTCCTCGATCATGAGATGGACTTTGGATGAGAGCTATTCTTCGTCGCCAATGACCGTGAATCCCAAGGCTTTTAGTTGTTCCAAAGATTTCTCAATAGAGATCTTTAGATTCGGATCAACAGGGGAAGACGACGATGCGAAGAAAACTTATTCAAATGAAACCCGACGGTGAGGAAGTTTGGAATGATTCTTTCAAATTCGTGAGTAGGGGGAAGACGGCAGTGATCACGACGTCGCCTCCGAAGTTTGCCTTTGGATTTGCCGAAGAAAAATGTTTCATTCTTCTAATATCTTGCTTCATATCATAGCATAGTCGAGTCCAAATTGTGGTACACAACTTGCCGATAAAAAATAAAATAAAATTCTTCTAGTAATCAAATGATTGTTAAAATAGCTCAATCTGATGATAAATATAATAACTTTAATCACTTCCCAAGAGTATCATGAAGCTTAAATCTATCAATTAGGCTGGTACCTCTTCAACTGGAGGTGTTTCATAACAAAACATGTATCAAAACAAAACATGTATAACTCCATATATGAGTCACAAAACAAAATATGTATAACTCCATATATATAAAGCTAGTTTCATCATTGAATATGAATGATATATTAAGAGACATGTATATATTACATTGATCATCTTCAACTTTGAAGATATATATCTCCAATATAAACATTTACTAAATTAAGCACATTATAAAGTTGTGAGGTGTAATTAATTTGCATTGTCACTCATATAAAGCAATCTCTGAAAATACTAAGAGTATAATTAAAATCCCATGGAAAAAAATCTGAACAAAAAATCCCAGCGACAAGGGTGAGAGAATAATCAAACCGAATCTAGAGAGGCTGTACAAAACAAAACCTAACAATTAAATTACTACAAACTATAGCACTAATCCCATATGCAGCTTTATATCGTTCTCGAGCGGCGTCAAGTTCAGATCCAAGCACACAACCCTCTTGCTGCTACACTTCTTCAGGACCGGCACCGGAACTGGATCGGGACTCGCCCCCGAGCCGGAGCTCTCAGCACTCAAAACGGCGGCGTTTCTGTGTTTCCTCATGTGGCCGCCCAGGGCTTGTCCGATCGGAAACTCCATCCCACAGATGGAGCACTCGTGCGCCTTCACTTTCACGGGGGAGTCCTCGAGCCTCGGCTTCTTGTGGCTCGCCCGGTGGCCGCCAAGCGCCTGGAACGACGCGAATTGGCGGTCACAAGTCTTGCACGAGAAGACACGTGGTGCACAGGACCCATCTAATTTGCCTACGCGAGAGACTAGCATCAAGCAAGTCGCCATTTCTGCCACGTCCACTTCTCTACTTCTCTTCATCTTTATTATTGTGTCTAGAATTGGGATTTCAATGAGAATGAAATTGCTTGGAGTGCGCATATATATATATACAGATTTTACTCTGGAGTGCGCGACACACATGATGTAAATGTCATATTTGCCCCTATTTCTTGTGGGTTAAGAAAGTGGGAGTCATACTGGTCATAAATATGCTCTTTTTCGTAAATAATACAAAATACAAGGGTAGGGAGGGGCCTATGTAGTGTCGCAACGTTGCGTGACCGCGTTCCAATAATGAGCTCCACACTATATAATTGAACCCACGTCATGTACTACTCTTACTGTTAGTAGTAACTGTACTTCTCTATATTATCCAAAAATCATTTTTAACCCAAAGATGAAATACCATAAATAATATGTTATATATTTATGAGTTTCAGTAGATGGAACCATTGATTATGGCATATTTATAATCATCATTTTCCAAATAATTTTCAATTGCAGGGTAAGAAAATTGAAACCATTTTCAATCTCAACCGATAAATATAGGTAAAATATTAGGTAGCAATTCCTATTTAGTTAGGATCACATGATTGGAAAATAAATGGAAACGAATGTTTTGAGTCTTTGAATGGAATAGTAGTTGATGTTTGTTTGTTTAAGGGAGATATGTGTGAAAAAAGGGATATAATAAGGGAAGGAAGCTCCAGTTGAGACTTCACTGTAACATCTACGCGGTCAGTTTTTTCTCGGTTTCACACATACGGACCCACCTGATTCAACGATTATAACATACCTCCAACCCCAATCCATTGGTTCTTCCAGAATTGAATGAGAAGGAATTTTCCAAATTTTTGCCACTAGAAATTACGAATCAATAAATGGCTCTCTCTCTCGTATGAAATTGTAGTGTGAATTCATGGGTGACCTAAGTTTATAATTAAACTAAGACTAAAAAAGTCTTTGAAAACTAACGATCAATCTGGGTGTTGCTAAGAAAGCCCCTGGAAATTGAGGGCTGTGACCCACATTTTTATGTCATCATAGTGACTGTGATTTTATCATTTCAAAAAGGAAAAGACAAATGATGTGTGTAGATATGGATATTGACTCTCAAATGAGTTATATATATATATATAATTGGAAATTAAATTCACACATTGTGAAAATGGTTGGGTGGGCACAGAAAAGGAAACAAAAGAGACTGCTCAATTAATTAAACGAGTTTCTGTTTTGCAAACACAATACAAGGATCTAAAGAAAGGCACAGACTCGTGGGAGTGTAAATTATAATTCGGGTCCCATCAAGAAAGCCCATATGCGACTACTTTCTAAAAGGTTTCACTGTCTAGGATTCTCATTTCCCGACAGGGCAGATCGTGTGTTTGAATGGTTATTATAACACATGGTAATTGTATCGGAAAAAATACTTAAAAATTCGCGGAGTAGAATGTGTATCTAAGATTTAGTTCTTATTCTTCAAGATATTGGCGGCTCGTTGGAGTGAAGACTAAGGATATAAATATAACCGGGAATTTATAAAAAGTAAAAATCATTAGTATATGATGCATTCAACAAAACGCCGTTTAACACATAAATTGGTCATTGACTCATACACTAATTGAATTTTGCATAAGGCGGTTGGTAAGAATAAAAAACGCAATCGTTTGAGAACTAAAAACGTAATCGTTTGGAAACGGCAGCATATAGTGTGTCGTTGTTATTATGCTACCTATAAGACACTGTTGGCAATTGAAGACACCGTACTTTGGTTTATGTGTGATGTCGTATAAGTTGTAACAGCATCGTACGTAACCATGTATGCCGATGGGATGACAACGGTGCATTGAAAAGTTTGCTATTGGGATGACGGCAGCATACATTGCTACTTTATTCATTGGTATAACGACATCGTACATAACTGTGTATGACACCGTTTAAACAGTGACAAGTTAAATTTTCATGTAAATTCTGAAATTCTATATACAATTTTAGAACCCGTATTTTTTTTACAATTGAGAATCGTTATCTGTAACCTTTGTTTTAATGAAATTATAATATTGACACACTAAACTTAAATAAAATAAAATTATAACTAATAAATATGAATAATTGAAATTAGAGAAAGGCTCGGCATTGGAGGCATGGAGACATTGATCGGATCGAGCTTGTGTGTGCATCATTTTCTGATTTCTTCGTTCCTTCTTCATCTCTCACTTAAACTTTCTTGTGGCATTCCTCTTTCGTGCCAACTCTAATTCTAGTGCTCGATTTCTCTCAATTATTTCTTGAGTTCTCTTCTCCATGGCTCGTTTGCTATCCTCAATGACCTCAATTACCGGCATTCATGTTTTAAACTTCTTGACGAGGTGTTATGCTGATTTTGACGATCTCTGAGAGTTCTGACCATATAGACGAGGCTTTGGTGGCCTCAGATTGTGACTTCTGAAGCGCCTAATAACGATGCACTACTGCCAACACTCGATAGCTTCGTAATGCACTTCGTTCATGAGTTTCTCATACTTTCTTTGCACAACAAGCTGCACGAAATAGAAATACATTAAATATTAATTGAAGAACATATAAATTTGAATTTGAAATTTAGTTTTAAAATATTACCAGTTTTTTATCAGTCGAGTTATAATCCTTGTATCGCTCAAATATAGGTATCTTGCCTTCTTTCTCCTTTTTCTTGCGCAAGTCAGTAATCTTGCTAAATAACCATTTTGGACCTGAGTTGCGGTTAGGCTTCAACTTCCAAATGTCTGACACGTGTTCTCCAAACTCATGTTACATAAAAGTGTATATAAGATAATTATTTCGTAAAACAAAATAAACAGTAAAAGTTGAAATGAACACTAACATACCAGCGGCACACAATCTGTGCATGCCACTGGTATGTTTTTTGCAGTCACATACCTAAATCATGTGCGCCACCAACACAACAAAATGGTAGATTGTGCGCCGCTAGTAAGTTTTTACCACCAACTCATGTGCGCAACAAACACGACAAAATGATAGTGCGCCGTTGGTAAGTTTTTACTAGTCGTGTACCTAACTCATGTGCGCGCAACCAGCACAACAAAATGGTGTAGCGACCTTCTATAGTTGAGTCAATTTGGGTTGGAGGAATCAACTCTGCGCTGCCCATTTGTGCCTAGGAGAAAAATTCTAGATTAACGTTTTTGATAATTCTCATGAAAAGAACAATGATTGATTAAACTAAAACCATGATTTAAACAAAGAATAATTGCAAAAACATGTTACATTTTTTATCAGCTCAAAAACATGTTACATATCTTGACACAATTTTTTCTAAACTAGTTCACCTTACATTTTTTTTGTTGCAAAAACTGTAAGGTTTTTTAATTGACTAAACTTATTCTAATTAAAATAAAAGTTAGAAACTACTTTAGAAAATAAAAACAAAATGTACTTCTTTTTGTCCGGCGAGTCTACCGTTTAATTTTCATTCATCTATATTTATTGCTCCAACATGCCGGATTAGATTAATGATGCTTCTTATTGGAGTGGACTCAGCAAAGAATGAAAAGACCGTATTCGTTTTGATTTTAATTTTTAATCAAAATGACAGGTTCGTCATTTGTAAGATTAAGTTTGCGCATAAAAGTGTTAGATACATTGACCTCCACACTCGCACTAAAACTTCAGTTTTGGATTATCTTACCTTGACCTACAAGTTAGTTTCTTGGTACTACTGATAATAAGCATTTACTTGATCGAGTTCTGTTTCTACTTCACTAATTTACAACACAATACTACATATTTCTACAACAATACATAATGTTAGGCTTCAGTCGCAATAATTATTAGTTCCTTAGTGCTATCCAGCTTATTTCTCCATTTCTGGTCTTTTGCTCCCATGCTGATCACCACTACTGTCGCTAACACTGCTACAGGATTTGTCCAATGCATTGCATTCTTTTCTCGCCGGCACACCTTTGTGCTTCCTCGGGATGCATTTGGCTCGAACCCCATCTATCGCTTTTTCTCCCAACTGCAACTGGGAGCTTCTGCAAATCAAATTAACCCAAACAAAACAAACATAGTTGATCTCTACACCACATAAAATAACCGATACTTAAGACCAGAGCCGGCTCAATAGTTCTTGAGGCCTAAAGCAAAAGTGATTAATAGTGTATTATTTTGGACATTACTTTTCAAAATGGACCTAAAAAATTTTAATTTTGAATTTTTTTTATCATACTTGAATCTTATTTTTTTGGTAGACCTAAATCAATTGTCTCATTTATTTTATGGACGAGCCGACCTTACTTAAGACAAACAAGGGCCTAAGATGTAATAATACAATCTTATCATGTGCTTGTCCCCACATGACCCAGATATCAGAATATCTATCATCCATAAATCCATAAATCAACAACTGAACTGAAGCAGTGAAGTTTATAAAGGAGCAGTACACTGAAAATTGAACGATAAAGCAACTGTGTACAGTATCAATGCAGATGTACAAAATAATGCCATGGCAAGCTCTAAATATAGCTACTTTTTGCAAGCACTGGTACGAATATATCATCATTGAATCAAAATCAAGCCAAAACTAGCTCCCAGAGAATCAACTTCCTCTGGCAGAATCCTTGTGTAGGCAAAAAAGTCCAGAAACCTTGTGTATACACTCATCAATGCCATGACATTTCACAAAAATACAATATGCATTTCAGCATCAACAATTAAACCCAATTCGGTGAAATTTCAAACAGGCAAGCAAACATATAAGGTGAATTGAATTCATGCAATTAATTGTTAACAAATTATTTTGAGTGAATTGAGTAAATACAAAAATAACTTTACCTATCAGCATTGTATGAAGAAGACCTCTTCAAAGCAGGGAACGGTTCAATTTGGGTGTGAGTCTCAATCAAGCTTCCGGTAAAATACTCCTTGTTTTCCAATTCTACCCCTGACTCATTCGCTGCCCTCCCTTTCACGAATGACAACCCTTGATCTTTCAGTCTCTGAACGAGATCGAGCCGCACGATAATAGCTGCATCAGAACCGAAGAAGCATTCATTCTGTTATTTGGAAGATTGTGAGCCGTTGGATCGTTCCCACCACCGGCGCATAGTACCAACCGTCCATCTGCTTTCATCAACGACTCAAGCGTTTCTGGGCTCGAATCCAACGGTGGGGGTGAAATCTCCTCCCTGCTCAGCTCCTCTTCGTGAAATTGAATGAGAGAGAGGTGAGTGATTAGATAATGCAGTAGTACCGTTTGGAAGACCATGAGTAGTGGCTGGCCATGCTCTTTCCTCTCAACGGTAGGTAAGAAAATGGAGGGAAAGAGGGACCTCCATAAAATGGGGCTGGTCGAGATGGCCGTTTCTGGAGAGGTAGTAGACAACAGGGGCACTTGTTCTTCTCTCTGTCTCGGGGCTCCATGTCTTGGAAGAGAAAGAGACCGCCATTATTGTATGTGACCAACACCCAATAACATATGAACTAAGACACAAGGAAAAGTGAAATGTAGGAGGAAGGAGAGGTAACAAATTGAAAAGGGTATGTAGACCAGACAAGAGCTACACAACAAATTCCATAATTTACTGACACCTATTTCAATAAATTCCATTTTTCTTTTCTGTATATTACATGACATGTCAACGTATGAATAAAACGCAGATTTCATTATTCTTGGATGATTATTCAAGTATTTCAAAATTTAATTGCTACCAAATCTGGTTATAAGAAATTAAGTAACAATCACATTTTACAGCATGTATTCAGACATAGTAGCTAAATTGGCAATGATAATTGTGTAAAGTGTTAAGCAAGTTAAAACATATATAAGGTGTCATTTTGGTACGATAAAGGTTGGAAGAAGAGTTGTCATCTCACTCTGTCCTCCCCTGTTTCTCATCCACGGTGCCAATTTTCATTCAAATAATTCTAACTCATCCTACATGTCATTTGTGCACGATCAAGTTTGCTTTTCTATACTATTTATCACTATATAATATAGAGCAACAATCAAGTACAAACGGGGTGAAAATGTCCGAACGTTCAAACGTTTAGAATGTGCAGTGTGAAATGATAGAACATGATTGACCTCTGTAGAATGTGTAGT
>JAYMTQ010002280.1:0-11732 GCA_036897385.1 Geranium incanum
CTTTCAAATGCAATTTTAAACTATATTTAAGACCAAAAAATGTAAACTTTCCTGAAAGGAATACCTAACTAAATAGACCAGAGAAAACTACCAATTCATTCATAACCTAACTAAATAGATCAGATTATTCTGGCCATTTATAGTATTGAAACGAATATAGAGGGTAATAATGTTTTTTAAAGACTATTAGCTAGTCAAAGCAACCACTAAAATTACTGTTTATGGAGGAGGCTCTTGTGGTCCGCAGCAACTTCCAAAGATGATGAGAGCAAAGATTCGATCTTCTTCATGTATCGGTTTCTGGGTAGAGCTGAATTGTTCATACCCGATACAGGGCATCGCTCTGGAGGAGGCTCTTGTGGCTTACTTCCTGGTGCCTTGCGGCTTCGGTCTTCTGGTCTGCATTGGAGGCCATTTGCGATATGCTTTTGGTTTGAATTGCCGGAGTTGTGATCACCGGTGACCTTTGTTGTGTCTGAATTTGGGACACAAACTCTCCTTCGAAATATTTAGATACTGCACGAGACGACAAAATTATATGAATCTAAATCTGAAGAAGATGATTATATCCCGCTTCATCTCATATTCGATATACAAACCATTTTAATATTCTTTACAGATTTCTCATACTCGATCAAGAACGGATAAAATAAAGTTTCCAGGTTCAAGAAGAGGATAGGGCACGTGGGTCGGGCGGGGTGGGGCGGGCAAAACCCGCCTTGCAGGCAGGAAATTCAAATTCTCTATTGGCCATAAAGTGAAAGAAAGTTTGAGGTTGGTGAATGTTCATAGGCATGCTGCAATAAAAAAGAATAGTTGGTGATTGTTTGGGCACAAGCATAGCAATTGGTGAGAACCAACCTGGAATTTGAGTGAATCCACTGCAAGGGCATCCATGTCCATATTCCCAATCACTCACTGCCCAAAACATAGCAAATAGACAATTTGGTTGGTAAAATAAAAAAGAGATATTCTGTGCCTATAGGCTCATGCTCTCTTGGCCTCATTGCTTTCAACTGCAGAGTTGTGTTTGTTCAGATAATAAGCTCTATAGTCCATTTTGGTATGTGTTGACAAAAAAGTTTCAACAACCAGCAACATCTCTCTATGCAGTTTCTTTCTTACAAATTTATCAGACGGAAATGAGTCTTACCAGTTTTTTCTTCTTCCCTGAGCTTGAGAATCATCCAAGCTTCCGTGATCTGCAGAGAGACATGATCGTGTGTTGCTAAGTCTTACAATGCAGTTTAACGATCCAA
Organism: Geranium incanum; assembly: GCA_036897385.1. NCBI lineage: Eukaryota > Viridiplantae > Streptophyta > Magnoliopsida > Geraniales > Geraniaceae > Geranium > Geranium incanum. The sequence goes on from JAYMTQ010002280.1 coordinate 1,260, forward strand.
AACCAAATATTAACTCAATATGTGATCCAATTTGACAAAATTGTCATCTTTTTTGTTTGTTATCGATCAAACTCGCTATCAATACTTCATATGCACCAAGGTTTCTTAGCTTTCACATTGAATCGGAAAATGTAAGAAGAGCAAAGAATGAAACAAGCAATTGATACCTTGTGAGAGCAATTGACAAGTAGCCATCAATTTTTCGCGCTTGTAGCACATTGTCTCCAAAAGCCAGCAATGTGTAGATACGCTCACCCTCACGTTTCTATTGTACCAACTCTCAACAAGAGAAACTATGATGGCTCATAAGAAAAGGTCAGCACAAAAAGTTCTATAGCTAAGCTAATCACCAAGTTTTGTCAAGAGTTGGATATGTATATGCTCAAGCCTCATGCTCTTCATTCTCTAAGCATTCTGTAAACCAAGAAAATTGAACTTTGCCAACTAATTAACTAACATTAACATTCTCAGCAGGAAAACATCACTGTGAAGCGTTATTTATAAATGAAGCTGATTGAATTCATCTTGAAGAATCAATTTGATCAAGAAATGGAAAATGTCAACAGAAAAAATCTGTTCCTGTGGGAAAATGGTCATTATTTTCCTAAATTACCTATCTGAAGAATGTTCAAATGGAGCAATCTCAATCTCTTCTACGAGTCCTATCCATTACTTTACATTTGCACCGAACAACTGGGATCTCCATAACGCTTTGACTTACAGAACTCTTCCGCTCTCGCGGCCAGAACACTCCTCGCAACGCAGCCCTTCGCCTCAACGGTTTCCTCGTTCAAGTTAACATCCCCGAATCGCAAAGGAGCTCGCTTTTCCGATGTCTTCTCCTCGAAACAATCCGACAATGCCGAGTAATCCTCCCTCGTGAGCAAAACATTGTGAAGCATAGAGCAGGCCGCAACGTAAGAAACAGCAGTCTTAAACTCCTCCTGTATCGGTCGACTCAAAACACCCCAACTCCTCAAGCTTGCAATGGCTTTCACCGCAGAACCACGCATCAACCCATGTGCAGCGTTGAAACTCTCCTCACAAGACCCCGAAGCTGCATCGACGAAAGGCACCATCAACCAGTGGAGTAAAGGGTAGTCCCCATTACCAACCAAGTACTGATTCACAGCAACCTCATTGACATCGATAGGAGTCGAACCCAACAACCTCCCTCCTTCGATGTCTTTGTACAAACTAGACAATTTCAAAACCTCCCAATCACCCTTTTGACCCCTAAAACCTGCAGCAATGCTCAAAATCCTAAACTCAGAGTCGACCACAATCTGAGCAGCAATGCTGTTCTCCGTTTCTCCACCTTCCCCAACCTGAAACCTAGCACAACCAATCACACCACAACAATTTGGCAACCCAGTGAGCACCTGAAACCCATTACACACGGATTCAAGCTCACCCGGGTTCGGGAAGCCGACCCAGAACCTGTAATTGGTGCACAAAACTCGACACAACTGCTTGGAACAGAACCGAGCCACCGACTCGGAAATCCCGAATCTCCGAGCGATTTCCGGGTAATCGGAGCCAGTGGAGAGCCGGAACAGCCCGACGGCGAGCCGGAGCTCAGCGGAGAGATCGAGGCGAGACCCAGCTGGGTCACGACACTCCAGCAACGGCTCGAGCAACCCAGAAAGCCACTCGAAGGACGAAGATCTCATCTTGAAGAAGCTCTTGAAGAGATCTGGGTTTTGACCCAGACCCGGTTTGAACCCAGATCCAAGCTCGTCCACCCTTGGCTCCGGATCGAAATCGAGCAGATGGGTTCGCTTCCGTTTCCGTGAAACCGTGAGGAGGGTGAGAGCGGCGGCGAGTTCTTGGGAGGAGATGAAGTGGTGAATGATCGTGAAAAGGTTCGATTTTGAATTGGGATTGGGGTTGGTGAGAGAGAGGGGTGTGGAGGAATCGAAGGTGAGGAAGAGAATGAGGAGGAGCTCGGAGACGAGGGAGGAGAGCAGAGCCGCCAATTTCCGGGAATCCATTTTCTTTGTCGGGATTCGAATTTTCTCGAGAAACAAATAGTGTTCTGTGACTCGGAGCGAATCTTCGAGGACGAAAGAGAGAGACACACTTGGCGGCTGGCTTGTCGCTTTTCTAAATAGACCATTGGGCTCTCAGGCCCAATTTATCATACCAGCCCAATAACCAAGCCCAACAAATATAGTCTCACTCTACTCAATTCTAAGTCTCTAGTAGTGTTTTTATAATTCGGTTTCGAATGATTTTTGCTTATGTTGACACAAATTTTGACTTATTTTTCTCGGTTTGATATTGTTAGTCCCAATTGTTGTAGATTCACAGCCTGCATCGACTCAAATGATACAATTTACGGATCTTTTTTATTCAGTTTGATTTTTAACAGTTTCGTCTCTATGAACTAAAATCGAACTGATTCGTATTTGGTTTTATTTATGCTCGAACTAAAAATGATTCAATTTTGATGGTCATCTGTCAAAAAATTAACATTATAATAAAATATTCGTTCCTTTAATGAAAATCCGTTAAATATGTAAAACCCAATTTTAGGAATTTCATTTTCAAGTAAGTGGCAAATAAAGGCACGAAGTTAAAGAAATTGGATCCACTTGATTCACCCACATTCACCCACTACACATTTTAGGCTTGTGAAGAAATAAATTTGAGGTTCAGAGGTTCTTGAATTGTTGGGACCCAAACCCAAAGATTGTGCATGGAAGATACGTGTACACCGATTTGACCCTCTCTTGCTCGAACCCAAACCATGACCACACCATTGCTCTCTTGGCTATGGCTCAACCCACAGCCACAGAGCAGCCCTAACCTCTCTCTCTCGAGACCAACAACCCCAATTCACAGACCATTTTAGATTATCGATCATCGTCACTGCTCCTTCTTCTTCTTCCCCAATTTCCCCTCTTTCAATTTCGATCTCCAGGTTTTGATCTTCCGATTGTAGCCGAAACACAACAGAAACGCTTCTGATTCGTGCTTTATCTCTCGGCCCCATACCCATTTCTTGGATTCTCGCATCTTTGATTCTTCTGGGTCTGAGGTGATTCTCCTAATCCTTGTGTTTTTCTCTCTAATTTTTCTCGTGGATTAGATTATTGTACTCTGTATGTTGATTCGGGGTTGATTTTTTTCTCTCCAATTTTTAGGTTCTTTTTGTGCGATTGTGAAAGAGAAGAGGGATCGGTGTAGGCCCATTTAGGGTTTCTGCATAAAGTTTGATTCTTTTTCAGTTTTACTATCGTTGCACTTGTTGATTTGCTATTCTAGTTTTTTATTTTTTTTTTGTTCTGGGATTTTGATTTTGTTGGGGAATAGTTGATATTGGGTGCTTGGGGAATGGATTAGGCACCTAAACTAAAATAATTGATTAAGTGTTCTTGATTTTCAGTATTTTCCTGGAATGTACTTGGTGATCTTACAAAGTTTATTGTTTTTTGACTGAATTGAATGGTGTATAGTAGGAGCAAGCGGTCATATCTGTGGACTGTCATTCCTGAAAGTTGGATTTTTGGGATTTGTTGTCTCTCTGGTAATTAACCCGATTATGGTTTCTAAGGTTATGCGTTAAGGTTAATTTGTCTCTTGCACTGCACCTGGTGAACTAGATTGTTTCACTTGTATGGTTCCTTCTCAGTTTGTTATGCTGTTAACTGTGGAGATGAGAATAAATTAGGAAGCAACATGTTAATGAAGTAGAGATGTCATGGAGGGGATGCGAAATAGTAATTGCGACAAATAGATATGAAGCGCGTGTTTTAGATTATCAGTTAAGCATAGTAGACATGTTTGAATCAGGTGACAGGATGGAGTGAGAGCGACATTAGGCAAGAAAATATGCATAATTGTTATGATTTGAGCTCCATGAAATGGCGTCTTATTCTCCCAGTTAGGTTGCTAGTGGTAAAGCATAACAAAACTAGTTTGAAATTTCTGCTACATTTTGTCTTTCTTAGTATACTTATATATCTTAGAGTAGGTTTGACATCGTGTAATTTCCAGTTAGGGTTGATATATGCGTCTTGTGGTTTCGTGACTCTAGGTGTATGTGAACCAAAACCATCGTTTGTGTTGGAAGATCGGAATATTGTTTAGCATCTAATACGCTGTTAGGTGGAATTCATAGCCCTGATGCAAGGGCAAAGAAGTACCATCGGTTCCTTTTCTGAAACTATAAATATTGACCCGGAATCTACTTCCAATAGCACTGGCATGAGTGAGCAAACATCTTGGAATAACATCCTCAATCCAGTTGAAAGTCGGTTGTCAAATTTCACGGGGTCTTCTAGTGAAGCTGCATGTGTAACCGGTATTGGCAATGATGCTCAAACCTTTGGAGGCTGGGATGCAGGCGAGCCTAGCACTAGATCGAGTCCGCAAAACCACGTCAATGACGACGGGATGAAAGTAGAACATGGCTGGGCTCCTTCATTTGATCCCCATGCCGGGGCTGGTCCCTCGTCAGAAGAAAGACTGTCGGAGCCTACTAATATTATTTTTCCGGGAAGAGTCAATATGGGTCCTAGCAGTGATCAGGTTACTAGGAGGCCTTTATTTTTGCGGAGTTCCAGCTCTGCTCCACAGAATGCAAATCAAACTGCAGGGTTTGCAGGCAACAGTCGAAATAGCGGTTTCTACAAGTCAGTTGAACCAGAAACAGATCAGGTATCCTCGATAATTGCTTCTGCTGGAAATGTTGGGACTTCCGTGGGTGATCCCGATTATGCTGAGGAGGGTAATGGTGTGGGAAGTTCATCTTTGAGCAGTTGGGGTTTGTCCTACAAGAGAAAGGCCCTTGAAGGTACTTCTAGACAGTCTTATGCTGGTGAAAGTTCAAGCAGCTTCCATCAAGCTGATCGGGTTGGATGGCATACCGGCCCTCATTATAACGCTTCAAGCAGCTTGAGTTTATCTCCACCGTCATGGAATTCTGGTCCCGAACATTTGAATCCGAGATTTGGGGTTGGTATGAGAGGATTATCCTCTGATGTCTTTCCTTCCCTGGGTGTTACCGGAGCTGCAGAAAATCCTGTCAGGAGTGTCGGCCTTAGATTGAGTCAAGGCACTCAGCAGGACAGTTTACCATTTAATTTACCAACAACGGGAAGTTCTAGACGTTCAAATGTTTCTTCACCCCATCATTCATCTAGGCCAGTTCCACCTAGTGATTCATCCGACTCAACTGCATCAGCCAGAGTTGCTGGAAATTCAACTCCTCCACTTGGTCAGTCTCACGCCACTCGTGTTAGTGGTTGGCCAAGAATCGCGCACCCTTTTCCCTGGAACGGATCTTCCAATGCTAGAGCAGGTACTTCTAATACTCTTGTTTCTGGAGACAGAGGCGCGGCATTACAAGATGAACTGAACTTAAGGGCAATATCTAGGAACAATGTAGAGCATCCCATGTTTGTAACCCCGTCCGAGACAAGAAGTTTGGGTCAGGATCCAACAAGTTGGAGTTTATCCACTACTGGCCATATAAGCTCTCCTGAAGGTGTTCCTTTGACCAATCCTTCCCGAGTCGGTCCTAGTTCCAGTGCCAATCCTTTGACCAATCCTTCTTGGACTCCCCACCACAATTCCCAAACGCAAAATTTGCAAAGGTTGTCGGAATTTTCTCCTTGGTCCTTGTTTCCATCAGTTGATTCAGAATCTGGAAATCATAGTGGTCATCTCCCCCAATTGCCTTCTGGCCCTTCTGCTTCCTCTCGAGAGACAATGTTATCCAGATTAAGGCAGGTCCGTAATCAACCATATCCACGGTCGGCCCTCGTATTGGAGAGACATAGTGATGATGTTCTTGGGCCTCATTCATTGCGGGCTCTAGCTGCTGACATTGAAGGGAGACACCGACTAATATCCGAGGTTTGTTCCCGAACTTTGTTTTTCCTCTCTTGGTTTACTTATTCTGTAAATATATTATTGAAAGGCTACGCCGCATACATATTTCTAACAACATGAGAAGTAGCTACTGCCTAGGTTTCTTGTAAAAAGTGTCTGCCATGCTTGTTTTTGTTTTTAGTTTTTCTTTAGTCAATACAACACTTATGTAGTTATATGATACATTAAACATTTTATTGCAATGAGTCTATTAATATTTCACTAGGAAATGCAGTTTTTTTGCTGATGGTATTGTAAGCAGTAATTAATGAGACGTGTGATTCAGGACTTCTGACTTATTTGGAATCTTTAGAGGAGTGTACCAACTCATACGAAGATTGTTTGTTATGAGCTATACAATTTTTTGGGCAATTTAATTCACATCAAGAACTACACGAATTCTTTGAGAAGGATAATTTTAAATTGTATTTCTTGAAAACAGAGAAGACAGCTTTTAGAAACTTATGGGAAGAACCTAATAACATTACTTGAGTATCTGTGGAGATAGACTACGAACGAGACCAATATTTGTTGAGCCACAAGTATCTCTTGGATCTTCACCTAAAAAAATTCTTTCTTTTCTGTGTAGCAGATTCGCCAAGTCCTGGGTGCCATGCGTCGGGGTGAAAATTTACGGGCTGAGGTTTGATATGTTCATTTTACATTTGTATAGTAGTCACATTATTATATCTTAATACTTTTTTTCCTGTCCTTCAGTAGTGAGTAGTAGAAGTGTGCTAGTATAAGATTTTTTATTACTTAAATACATTTGGACAAACCATAAACAGAACTTCATCATTCCTTGGAAATGTAATGCTTGCGTAGGATCAGATAATAATACCTTATGTATCAGTTTATACATAAAACATTTACCAACGTCTGTTCAGTCACCCTATTGAACTACAAATAGGTACTTGTCTTAATTCAATGCAGCCTGAAACTCTAGATGCCTGCTCGGAATTTCTGCGGTTCTCTCAGATTCGGGCTTTGGTGATCTGGTGTCTGGGTCCTGTCAGATTGATTTCACGTTTCATTTGCCGATTAGGGTTTGATTGTAGCAGTCTAAATTCTACATTTTGTGACCTAGCCTTATCACTTCGTGATTCTATAACCGATCTCTGTCAACACACTGGCAGTGAATCACGTATACTCTGCTGTCTTCTTGTGATTGTTTTACTTCGATTCTATGTGTTTCCGCATCATATATCTTTTGTTTGGTGATATGTTAGGATTTTATGCTCTTCGACCCATTTATATACCATGGCATGGCTGATCTGCATGATCGGCACAGAGACATGCGGCTAGACGTTGACAATATGTCATATGAGGTAAATAAGGACGATAATATATCATCTCTCTGGTTGTTTATTTCACCTCGAGTGATTGCTCCGTCCTAATTCACATCGGAACCGCCAGGAACTATTGGCGCTAGGAGAGCGAATAGGCGATGTAAGCACCGGACTGAGCGAAGAAACCATCTTGAAGTCTATGAAGCAGCAAGAGTTCACATCCATTGCCTCCGAGACCCATATCGATTTGGAGCCATGCTGCATTTGCCAGGTAAATCAAATTCACCTTCCTAGTCACAAATAGGCGAAATAAAATCACGTGAACCCTGATTTCGTAATGGCAGGAGCAATATGTTGACGGGGATGATCTTGGGACTTTGGATTGCGGCCACGACTTCCATACCAACTGCATCAAGCAGTGGCTGACTCAGAAGAACTCGTGCCCCATATGCAAAACCAAAGCCTTGCGGACATGATGAGGCGAGGCTATTCCTTCCTATCCCGTTTCACTTGTTCTTTGTTTCGAACTTGTTTATGAACTGTGCTCTTTCATTGAAGAAAAAGAAAGATGGCAAATATTATGTGGACTGTTATAAACGTACAAAGCCTATACATTCAAAAAGTATATTTGGAATAATTGACATTCATGAAGCTCTTTAGCTTGTATTTGCTTTGTTGCAAGAATGGATGATTTTTGGCTTGAAAGCATTGGATTCTATCATATTTTGTGGTCTTTTTTACTAATTATTATGAAGCATATAAGGGTCTCCCATATCGAGTTTTTGAGTTGTATCGTATTTGAACATGATATCATGATTTGTGAGATGGGTCGGGTTTTAACGTGATATTTTGTTGAAGGAGCGGGCAAATTCAGCTGGTACTATGATTGCTCATGGTTTTGGAACCAGATTGAACCAGTCTAGAATTCGATCGAAATGTTTCCGAAATTTGGTGAATCATGCCCAAAACTAAAGGCAATTGATGAGTCGATTATAATCGCTTAGTACTAGGGGTGGTTCTTCGATCCGATCTATGGATTGAATTAGGGTTATTTAAGTTAAATTTAGACCAATCATTGTTTGATTCTAGGAACTAGATTCGAATTATAATCAAATGATTCAATTGAAATTAAAATTAAAATCGAATTCGGTTTTGAATTAAAATGCACCCTTAGTAGGCACATTATTGTGATTAGGTCTCACAATGACCAGTGTTTTAATTTCAGGTTCATTGAAAATGTGGAATTGGCACTTTATTTAGGTGCATCTGTCCTTCATCCTCCTATTGATTGGACACAACTTTGACTCAATTCAAATTTGTCTTCAATCAAAGACCATATTTAATGATTCGTTTATTGATGATGTTATTGATACCCTATCCTTAATGTATCCATCTATAGGATACATATCCATTAAAGTTAGAGATGTTCAACGTGTATACATTTTACTCTTGTCTCTTGGACCAACTGAATTTACATGTATAATTCATATATTGAAAAATTTCAGATAACCTTCCTTAACTATACGCGAGTTTCACATGAATTCCTCTACGTACAAAATCAATTTGAGAGGTCCCTTAAGTATCAAAAAGTTTCACTTTACCCTTTTCCGTTAACTTTTTTTAAAATTCTATCAAGTTTTTGTGAAATGATGAAAATACCCTTGTATCTAAAAAATTAAAATAAACAAGTAAAAATGATTTTGAACCTTTTTTTTCTAATTTTTTCGTTGTACAAAATAAAGAATCAAATGCAAGGGTATCTCGTTGTACAAAAAAAGAAGTTCAAAATTATATTTATTTTAATTTTTTTAATGCAAGGGTATTTTTGTCATTTAACATACTTTTAGAAAAAGTTAACGGAAAAGGGTAACGTGAGAATTTTTGATACTTAGGGGACCTCTCAAATTGATTTTATACTTAAGGAGGTTCATGTGAGACTCGAGTATAATTAAGAGATATTGTCTAGAATTTTCCCTTCGTATAAATAGTACCATATTATTCAACCTAAATACTTAATATCTATTAAACATATAATTGTTCATCAAATGACTGTATTTTGTTTTTGTAAAGAAATAAGCTGTCAACTTATCTTTCTTTATTGTTTTGCATTATTTGTACATTTGTGGACGAATAATTTTTGCAATTCATCATTTATTTTATGTGACATTGTCTTCTTTTAAAAATATGTCGTGTTAGTTTTTAGTTATGATTTTTTTTGTGGCGATAAAAATAGTGTATGAGAACTTCACATTAATATAAATGTTGTTGTGAATTACAATAGGAGAGAGTTGATGAGTTAAAAATTGTACTAAATAAGAAATCTAATAATAGTAGGAAAACCAAATTATAAGGGAAAAAACTGAACTAGAATTCGAATAAAGTATAATAGAAAATAGTCTAATATCTTAACAATCCCTCAAACTTAAATTGATTGTAAATTGTCGAATTGAGTTTGAAAAGATTGAGTCAATAGATAATTAAAGTCAATAAATTATAAATAGTCCGTTAGAGCTGGATTATTTTAAGTATAGGCAGTTGTCAAACTCAAATCGGCGTAAAAAGACCGACTGGAGCTTTAGCATAAGAAATCTTGAATATATTCACTACAATTGGTGTATTCCCCTCAGTCCCGATGTCCGAATTATGAGACGAGTTTAATACAGATTTAGTGATCCGTTTTCTTCTTCATCAAATCAGAGATATTATATTATTGTTGATTTATGAATACTTATCTCTCTATGAGATGTTAGCGAGACAAATTTAATGATCTCTAGCTAATTCTTTATCTCCTATTTTTCGGATCCGAAACACTATACCTTCATTGAAATCGAAATATTTTATCATTCCTACTTGAATGAGTATCACATCATAATGAGATCGAACGAACTCAACTTACATATATCTTATAATACACTTGATATTTATTACAAATATCAATGTTAATTACGAGGAACAAAATGGAACAAGGACCAAATGGCTGCTACTATTTTTTTTCTTCATTTAATTCTGAACAATTGTTGTTTACAAATAAGTACACAAAAATGATAAGTTCTTACTATATGTACCCAAAAATCTGATAAAAACAACGAGAAACGGTCGACGACCGGTCAAAAGGGCAGGACCTCACTGCAAGCGTAGTGGTGATCGTTCGAACTGGGCTTTGAGTAGAACTCGGCCCACGAATGCTGCAACAGCTTGACGAGCAACTGGGCCTTGCGCTTGGCCCGCTCCGTGCACTCGCTCTGCACCACGAGCAGCAGCTGAGTCAGCACCCCCGCCGCCACCGCCTCTCCCTGGCACTCCT
>JAYMTQ010002281.1:0-11732 GCA_036897385.1 Geranium incanum
ATAAAAATTACGTATATTTGATAGGAGGAATTTGCAATTTTCCCATATTTACAAACTATCTATTCAATCAATTGTAATTTATATAACGTTCGTGTGCATGTTAAATTAACTATAGCTGACTTGACACATTTATCAATTAACTACAAGTAATTTTTTTTTGCTTTGAAAGGTGCGCCAACTTTTTTTCCTTCACATACCTACAATCTTGTTAATTCCTTCACATACCTACAACCTTGTTAAATGTGGTTAATTTAAAGTGAGAACATGCTAAAATACTCTTTTACTTTTTCTTCTCTATCCTTTTCGTTTTAATCTCTACAACTCTCATTTGCAAACTGAAACATTCTCCATCTTTGACCTCTCTCCTGCTCGATCATATCCTTTTTATGAAGATTTTTCACCAAATCCCGAAGCTGAAATTGATTTCACCTTTGGTGCTTTCTCCTTTCCAGTTATGGCATCAAAACGTTGAACCTCATTCGTAAACCTCTGCCACCTCTACCTACATGTCGTAACAACCCTAAAAAACTCGTTAACGATCGCTCGCTCCCTCAAGTAACGATTGCTCTAGTACAAAAACAACCCCCCGAACCCTACATCTCCGACGATGGTTCCCTGCTCAACAGTCTAATCGACGACGGGTTTCCTCCTCCCCGACATATCCCTGTCATACCGCAGTCAAACTCGCTAGAAAAAGGTGTCGAAGAAAGCAACCAAAGCTTGCTCCCACAAATCGACAAAACGCTCAAATTCTGTAACGTCGACACTTATTTGAAATAAAATAACATACGGTAGCATTAAGAGAATATTGGATATCTCCATTTAATCATATGATTTTTTTCCACACCATCTTAACAATGAGTCGCTCTTGTGCATAACTACACATGTTTTGCAAGGATAAATTTTATATCGTTATCGTGACTTGAATCTTAACCATAAGATTAATAATTAACCCCTTATACATAAACAACCTCTAATTCTAAATTCCTCTATATACTATACTTCACAATAAATATCATATATCGTGTAAGCTATTCTGCGAAACCACGATCATTCAACAACAATGGAAAATGCATCTACAACATCATTATATGCTACAAAAATGAATAACTAAGGACGATACGAATGTTGTATGGGCCACAGAGCTGGGCGGGCTCATTTTAATTCCAACGTGGGCTCCAGCTTCCTCACAAGCCCATTCTCAGCCCAATGGGCCTCACAGTAATTGGCGCCACTTCGAATTATAAATGCATCACGCAAATAAATATGTTTAGCAGAATTAATTCACGCCCCTTTTCGTCTCCAACAAAGTGAAAAAAGGATCGGAAAGTCCATAAATTGCGAGTCACAGAAATCTCACAGAGAAAGGTGAGAGCGAGACCTCCATTGCAGTGCCTTCGCGCCTCTATGCGTATCTCTGTTGCTGCTAGGTTTTCACGGTTCGGAGCTTCTAGTAGGCTTATGGTTCGTATCTCCTTCAAGTGAACGGAGCTTCTCATTTTCGCTCTCCCAGTAGGTAACCGCATTTGCATGTTGGCTTTTATCTCGCGATTCAGTTCTTTGATGTATGTTTTTTTGTGTGGAGACGGAGATTTGAATCGTCTCTCTCACTGATGTATCTGATTTCACTGTTTGGATGATCTGAAAGTGCAAGAAAAAAAAGTCGAAATCGAAGCTATGAGTGGGTTTTTTGGCGTGATGTTTGCCTAGAAACTCTGCTCCGTAAATCTAGTTGTTCTGTAATAGATTGCTGCAAAAACGGGAAGACCTATGAAATTATTGAAGTTTGTTTTGTAATTTTGTATAGGTAAAATCAGAATTGATTTCTCGCCAAGTCGTGCATGAAAGTATGAAAAAATTCATTTAGAGTACCATAAGAGAATTTTCAACTGTCTGGTTTCATTTGTGTGTGTATTGATGCAAAAAACACGTGGTTCTGTATTGCATTTCTAATTTATAATGTATATGTTATTACACGGTTAATGCGGAATGTTAGGATTGAACTTAAATAGAATGAAAACTTCAAATAAGCAAATCTGGTACTGGATCCCGAGAATTAAGAGTTGGCTAAAAGTTAAAGCTGAAAAGCACAGGTAAATTGCAAATAGAATGTTAAGAATTTTGACGGTTAATGTCATTAATTCAATAATCTGAACTGAGAAGGTAACATATTAAAACTAGAGGCATTTAATGTTACCTGAGTCATGTCTATGGGAGGGGTGGAGAGGAGGTTGCAGCAAATCAACCGGGAAGGAAGATCCTTCTGGGGGATATAATGTGGGTTAAGCTCCGTAGTAGCTCATGGTGCTGCTGCTGTGGAAAATGTATAGATCTGGGGTTCTTTTCATTGTCTTGATGAACTGAGATTTGTGTGTGGCGTCCCTTTACATCTCTAGATTCTATTTGAAATCATTAGCCGTGAGAAAAAAATGCATTTCTTTGTCATCTGACATATTACGTAGGTTTTTGATGAGAACACCCTCAATGGATGGCTAAAACCTTGTAATTGTTCGGAAGGGCATATATTTGTTTGGCTATGGAAGCTATGAATAGCAAATCGTTTTGTCATCGTCTGGTTTTTATGCAGGCTCACTGCTTTATACTTCTAGTTAATTGTTTCATATTTTGTAGCATATATGTGTGTTCTGTGAGATTTGGTTCCAACTTTGGTATAATAATTAATAAGTTTTAGTGCATTATCTTTTTGAGGTTGCCTTTTATTACATGACCATTGACATTTTAGGTACCACTTATCATTTATATCTTTATTTTGCACCTTTACCATAATAATATTGTCTCTTGAATCCTTAGATACTCAAACAGAAATTGTCGTGAAATATTTCAAAAAGCTTTGGGGCAGGTAACCTTGCCTGTCAAAGGCCCTGTTGGTGGTAATAGTTTCATCGACATAGAAGCTTAAGGTGTTAGTGGTCTCAAACATGGAATCCTTAGCCACTGTCTTCCAAAACCAAGCTAATTATAGGGTGAAAATATACACTTAATGCACAAATCCGTCACCAAATGTTAAGGCAGACAAAAAAGACTGTTCAAACAGCTGAAGAATAGTATTATTAGTGCACGAACTTTAAAACCAGTGTTAAGTTCCAGATTGAGGCTCAGTAGGTTTTAATAAAATGGTCAAGTGTATGGTATATGTATAACTAGTAACCAGTCACATTAGACTGTACGAACACATAGCCATTAACTACACTAGCATGCTTAACAAAAGTAGTAATTATGCGAAGCTGATATGGTCAATGACAAAGTTTACCTTGGTTGTAATATAAGATGCAGAAAGAATAGCAGTAAATATGGATCAATGGTCTAACTCAGTAACTCTGGATACATTGTATTATGACAGATTTTTTTCTCCTTGAAAACATTCTGAGTCCAAAATAAGTAGTGATGTGAATGTCAATATGTATTTGGAATCGGATGGACGAACCAGAATCTCTTAGATAGATTCTGAAGGAAATGACTCTGTAGCACTGTCTTCGAATTTTAATGATATAGTTGTTGAAAACTCCTAAATATGAGCTTTTAGCCTACCTTTTGGAGCCATATATGCCTCAGTGGTCTTTCTCTCTTAATCTTTTATTGACGATGAAGTACAATATGTCGATGATAAAATATAAGTTGAAGTTTGGGATTCTTTGGTGTATGCCTAAATAACTGCCTTATGGTTTCCTGATTCTCCCAGGTTCTAGTGAATGATATTCTATGACAATTGATTTTTTATTAGCAAGAGATTTCTCAACACACAAGGCTAGGAATTTTGACAGATCAGTCAGTCCCGTGTTTTCTGGAAATATCTTTTGTAGAATCTTGTTTTACTATAATATTTACATGACAAACTTCTTATTACAAGAACTACATGATTATCATTTGGATATATCTATACTTTTGTACATTGACAACCCTATGCTTTGAGGTTTGCCATGTCTAGCATTCGCTGTTGGTGTCAGATCATGGAAAATGAATTTCATAAATTGGGCACTACTAAAAGAAATTACATTTTGGGGTAGCAGATATGACTGCTTCTGATCAGAGTGAAGGAAAGAAAAGTATGGAAACCGGAGCCTCAAATCATGTAAGTTTGATTTTGTTTTCTTTAAAGCATCCCTTGTTCCTTTCTTTGTTTTCTTACGAAATTCTGCTTCTAATTAAAATCTGCTTTCAGATGAGCAATGCTGTGGATATTTATTACGGAGCCGGTGTTCGGATAACTAGAGCTATGAAGGCAGACATGGAGGTCAAAAGTTCGCGTAAAAATGTTTCAGGAGGAAAAGAAGCTCAACTCGGTGCTAAGAAGATTAACTCTGTAAAGAACGAGCTTTCTGTGAGTCATCAGCTATTTTTCTTTCATTGCCAGTTACAAAAAAATTAGCTTGCTTTAGATTTGTCGGAAACTATTACCTTGACCAGCATAACAAACTCTTAAGAACCATGTATTCATGATTTAATCAGGTGAGGACTTCTCCAAGAAGAAAATCAGCTACCACTAAGCAAGATGTACAGCGTAAGAAACAAAAGCCAGCTACATCTTAAGAAACAAAAGCCAGCTACATCTTCCGTCGAGCAAACAAAGGGAATGAAATCAAATCAGAATGAGGCGCAAAAAGACAAAAAACACAATACTCCTAAGCAAGAAAAGGTGATCAAGAAACACAAGCCAAACCCCTCAAACTATGTAAGTAAACACAACTTCCCACCCCATTCCTGTGGCTTTAGTTATTCTCCTGTACATTATTTACACATATTGATATAATAATGCTACAGGAACCAAGTGTGCGACAAATGAGAGTGATGCGAAGCCTTGCTCTGGTTGCACCACTAGGATCTCCATTTCACAAAAGATATACGAATCCAGGATTTGGATCTAAAGCTTCCAGAAATTTTGTTGTCCAACATCACGGTACCATCCAATCCCTTGAGCATGGCATGGCTTGGTTTTGATATTATCAGTCACTAGTTTTTAGAGTCTTACTTGTTAGGATTGAGAGGGAAACAATCAGGCTACAGTTTTGATGACGAAGATTAACTTTTCCTCTTTGTAGATTCCAAAATCAATGATTTTATATTATAGATAACATAGGTGCTTCTGTTAATTTAGATTTCAGCTAAATATATACAGACAGATTTTCCCACCAAGCTTGCCTCAACCCTCTCAGTGTAAGGCCAAGTATTATCGTCCAACGTCAAAAATATACGACTCTAATTTCTAAGCGACCAGCTTAACTAATAAGTTTTAGCGAGCCTCTACTTATCGGATTAAAGTTTTTTAGGTGAATCCAGATTTAATATACTATTAGAGTTTGATTCACCTCTCACCTACAATCCTCGAGGGTCACTTTAGTCTAGGTTTTAACATGTCATGCGTATGTCATTTTATCAGTTTCACATTTTAGATGAGTTAAAAACTTGCTGAAATCGCTCATGTCCGTCCTTCCCCGAGAAATTAATGTATTTCGTAGAATTAGTTTGGGAATATATTTTAATCACACATTAAAATAGAATTAGTATAAAATTAGGGTGAGACAAGCTATGATTTCACCAATCCCAACCGAGAATCTTAAACTAGCTTTAAGTATGAAATACTCTCCTTCAGTTTTGATTCGATCGAATCAGACAGAAAGTTTACACAAGATTCTAATTATTTTATCATTCTAGATTCTAGAAACTTGGCACTAGTTCGTGGAGCCTTGTCTTTTAATACACTACAGCCTTGTCTTGACAGTGATACATTCCCTCAAATTAATATGCCTATTATATGCCAATAACGGAAACAGACACACACCACTTCGAAAAAACACAGTAGTATTCTTAACTATGATAATGAATTAAAAATCTGTCACGTGCCAGAAACTTTGGGACCTTATAAATATTAATCAAATATAAACGATGACAAAAATCGGCATAATCTAAAGTCCATTCCATGTCTTGGGATCTGTACACTTCTGTTGCATGCAAGAGCTGTATCATACTATTTGATTTGGAATAGTCTTAAAATTAGGAGGACATGAGCGTGCTGGTTTCAGAGTACACAGGTACTATTCTTTATTCCGAAAGTATATTTCTTTTTATGATTCAAGATTTAGCTATTTATTGCGGAATTTGACTTCCAAGCTCTAATTATTATAGTTCTTAACCATTGTGATTTTTTTTATGGTTGATGTGATTCTTTTAACAAGATTAACATTGCAAACATATGATTTTTGTGATTTTAATACCAGTGTGAAAGATTTCAAGTTATGCAATACTTAGTAGATTGTGGGCTTATAACCCAAAATGATGGATATTTTAAACGTTTACTTGTTGACTTCAGTTTTGGTAAATTACTTAACATTTGGTACAAGTTTGTTTAATGGATTTTTCATGTTAAAAATGTAAATTCTCATATTTGTTTGTTTCATTGCTAATTAATATGGATTTTTGTTGATCTTATGTACTACTTATTTGTAAATTTGCCTATCAAATTTTATCAACAACTTTCGGTGCTAATTTTATGTTTGCGATAAAGAACAAATTTGGACAAAGATTTCTTGTTTTCCGAGTTTCAAACAAAGTTAAACATGAAGTGTGAGAAATTAAACTTTTATTAAATTATATATAAATTTGGTATGACAATGCAAATAAATTATTTGTTTGGGTCTAAGGACTAGAGTTCGAATCTCGTTGCAGTATTTATTTATCTCATTACATACGTTAGACTTTTTTAAAGGTGAGATTACATGAAAGAGTTGGTCTTGAGCCCGTTGATAATACAATAATCTTTAGAATTCTTAAGAATTATTTGCGTAGATTGTGCAAAAATGAACATGAGTAAGAGATAATTTTTATAAAAATAACATGAGTGTGTGGAGAATTTTTTTGTAAAAATACATTAAAATGAGAGTTTGTAAAAAAAAGTAATAATTATAAAGACTTATTACAATTTTTCTTTTATAAAATAATAGATCTCCATATTCATGCATGTTTGTACTGTATTTTTTATTTTCTGTTCCCTAAATTATCAAGAATGTAACAGCATTACATACCTAATAAATACATAGAGAAGACCCCACTGACATACTGTATGCTTACTCATTCCACAAAATAATGAATACTCCTCCTCATCTGCCTGGTAAGGGTCCACTTTGATGTCTACTTTATACATTTTGATTGGCTTAAAATTAGGGAAAAGTACACCAATCTTTTAATGACTTTTGTATCAAAAAATGTGTCATGCTGTGTTGTTTAAGCAAAATGATTATGAGATTGACACACACACACATTTATTCATTTTTCATGCCCTCTTTGGTTCTAAATTGCTCTCTATCTGTGCTTTTCTCCTATGACAACTACTCTGTTTGGGGCAACATGTCTTGCCCAACTCCACAGAAGAAGAAAATGAAATCTTCTCTTCTTGTCAAAGTTAGTGAGCTTCATTCATGTTAGCTGTGATTTTTGAATATTTGTCTTCAAACAGAAGTACATATCTTCAAAGTTGGGTTGACTGGATCAAAGCATGTTTGATCACTTTGGTGTTTAGGATTTAAGTTATAATGACGTATTAAATTTAACTAATAAATAATTAAGACTGTATTTCGTACTAAAAGAAAATAATTATGATGATTTTAAAACATCAGTTTAAGTGATGAAAACTATATTACGAACATTTATTATCTTTATATAAGAAATAATCGAGTTTTACAAAATGTTAAATCTTAATCTAAACTTTATCCCTACAGATGATTTATTAGAATAGCTTCATACTGGTGTTATATTGACAAATACAAGATAATATTTGCAATTTGTTATTTTGCCATGTGTCATAACAGCTATGCCAATTTCACTAGTCCCATGAAGTTTTGCATTTGTATCTTTATATTACTTATTATTATAAACACATTTCAAATGAATGTTGGTTTTCATTTATTTG
Source organism: Geranium incanum (assembly GCA_036897385.1). Lineage (NCBI taxonomy): Eukaryota > Viridiplantae > Streptophyta > Magnoliopsida > Geraniales > Geraniaceae > Geranium > Geranium incanum. The sequence continues at coordinate 7,922 of JAYMTQ010002281.1, forward strand.
CTATTAAAGGTTAATATTAAAAGTAAGTATTGGCATAAACCATTGTTTGTGAGTGATGTTTATATACCCATGTTGCCCTACAATTGCACACTTCCATAACTAACTAATGCCAAAAAACAAATGTTATTTATGCAGCTTAGTTAAGAGACTCTCATAAACAATTCACAATGTTCTCATCATGGTTACCATTTTTATAAGCCCCAAGAAACACATTTGTTTGGTAAGCCTTGACATTCTTCATAGATAAAAGAGGCATTGAAAGTTCAACAATAGAGGCATTGGCATTGGGTCCAGTTTGACATAAAAGGTAAAAAAGAGAGAGAGAGTAGAGAGACATGACAAAACCAAGGTGTCAAAGGAGCATCCCCCATTGCCTAAAACTATACCTTCACACTTTTCACTTCTAATCCACTCTGTCGGCTATTGGATCAAACAAGTGTCCCTCTTTTTTCTCTCTCTCTACCTACTTTCTCTGGAGAGAGAGACTTTGAGATTCATGCACCCTTTCTCTCACCTCCCAAGCTTTCACACTTCAGCCCACCCAAGTAAATAGAGTCAAATCAAGCTCTTGTGAGTTTATGTCATTCAACTCGGATTTGATTTAAAAAAATTAATTTTGATTCACTTTTCTAAAGTTGCAAATGTACATATTTATACAAAAAATAAAAGACAATTAGAGGTAAATATATTCAATTATACGCCATCCTAGGATTTAATATTTTAGTTTTTTAATAGTTGCCCAGAATTTCTATGATACTAAATTTTGTTAAGAATATAATTTGATTGAAAAATAAGATTTTTTCTTCTAATTAATTAAATGTATAAATACACAAAAAAATGATTTCGTATAACTAATTTTTCTAGGAAAGTTATAGACTTGAATTTTTTCTTGGGAAAAGCATAAGCAGCCATCTCCAATTGTTGCAGAATTTTTCTTACCGTGCACTTAAAGATTCAAAATGTACAAATACTAAATATTTGGATAGAAACTGTTAATTTTTAAAGTGAAAAGACAAAATGTCATTGATCAGACTTCAAATTTTCAAATAAAGTCATTTTTGGGTTTTGGGTGTTTCTTCGACTTCTCTTCTATTTTTCGGCGAGTTCTCATGATGTTTAGGGTAAAAATTTCAAAAATTCTATGTATCATATCACATACTTAAATGGTGTAGATGTCTGATTTTGAGGCTTAGGGACTATCCTCACTTATTTATACATAAAGTCTACTTACCGTAGAGTCAACTCAAGAGTGCTATCTTATTCATTGCTACAAGGAGAGGTTGGTTGATCCACACCACTTTCACGAATAATCGTTTCATGGTTACTATTTTTCGTCACGAAACACGCTAGATGGTATAAAATGTCTAACAACAACTTGATTAGTGGTGCTCTGATAGTACAACAAAAAGAAGTGTACGAATTTGAGTCTCTTCCGCGAACCCACCAGGTGCAAGCAAATTCCTTTCCAAAAATACACACAATTCATGGAAGAAAAGGAGTTGATCAATTCATTCCTTCCATTTATAGCATTTCCCTCTCGCTCATATATACATATCCACACACGTTTCTATTCAAAGATCACTTGAAACAAAACAAATAAAACACAAATAGAAACACGACACAATTGATCCTCCCTCTTTGGTCATTGCAATTTCCATCTTTGTACCATACATATATAACACCATCTTCATCAGACTTGAGTAGTTATTAGCTAGAGCTTGTTGAAACATCATTGTTAATATCAATCAATATAGTTTTAAGGAGATCTGCCATCATGACGTTAATGGAAGAGAATGTTGAAGGGCATGGTATGAACCCTAGACTAAGGAAGGCCCTTCTCTTGCTCAATTGCTTCCTTCTCCTGGTAGGAAACAGCGGCGGGCCCTTGACGCCCCGCCTCTACTACCTCCACGGCGGGGAGCGTATCTGGCTCGTCAGCTTCCTCCAGACCGCCGCGTTCCCCGTCATATTCATCGTCCTCGCCATCACCTACTTCAACCGCAGCAACAAGAGCAAATTCTTCCTCATGAGGCCCCCCCTCTTCGTCGGGGGCGCGGTGGCGGGAGTCCTGACCGGGTGCGACGACTACCTGTACACGTACGGGGTGAGCCGCATCCCGGTGTCCACGTCGGCGCTGATCATCGCGTCGCAGCTGGTGTTCACGGCGGGGTTCGCGTACCTGCTGGTGAAGCAGAGCTTCACGCCCTACTCGGTGAACGCCATCGTGCTGCTGACGATCGGGGCGGGGGTGCTGGCCATGGACACCAGCAGCGACCTGCCCGAGGGAGAGTCCAAGAGAGACTACTACGTCGGGTTCGTGATGACGGTGTTCGCCGCGCTGCTCTACGGGTTCGTCCTCCCCCTGGTGGAGCTCATTTACCACAAGGCCGACCAGAAACTCACCTACTCGCTCGTCATGGAGTTCCAGATGGTCATGTGCGTCTTCGCCACCGCTTTCTGCGCTGTCGGCATGATCTTCGCCAATGACTTCCAGGTATATATAACGGACCAGACATCGCACAATATCACATTCACTATGGATATGGTTATATATTGCTGATGCACTTAATCTCTATCAACTGCATCACCAATATGTTATCAAAGCCCAAGCAGTAATACCTTGTCAGCTATGGTAATGTATTGCCGATGCGGTTGATCTTTATCAATTACGTCAACAGTATATCATCAAAGTCGAGGCATTAATGTTATATCGACTATGATAAGATACTCCAGACACAACAAATAAGGATCAACTGCAAACACAATATATTATCTTAACTGACGGGATATTGCTGCGTCGGCTATAAAAACATATTGTCGGTGCAAGTGATCCTCATCAAGTTTTTCGCCAGTATATGTCATGTGTGGTTATTTTTTTGACAAAAGGACGGTCAAGTTAATATGTGTATTAATTTGTGACTGAGTCAACTTGAGCTATGATTTTTGAACGTTTAAACTCAACGTGCAGGCGATGGTAAAAGAAGCACAGGAGTCAGGTGAAGGAGGATACTACGGGGTGCTAGCATCGACGGCAATACTATGGCAGTGTTTCTACATGGGAGCGGTGGGAGTCATATTCTGCGCATCGTCTCTGCTATCGGGAATCATCATCGCCCTCTCCCTCCCCATAACGGAGATCCTCGCCGTTATCTTCTTCAAGGAGAAATTCCAGAACGCCAAGTGGATATCTCTGGCGCTCTCGCTCTGGGGCTTCGTTTCCTATTTTTACGGAGAGTTGAAAGAGAGCAGGAGGAAACGACTAGCAGAGCTAGAAATCCATGATCAACTCTATCCCTAGCTCACTGTTTCATTAATTTTGTATTACAACAACACCTACCTTAATTAGTTATGTTTGAGCTTTTTACCTCCATCCATATAGAAAATGTATCTGTCAACAAAAGACAATGTAAGAGCTAGAGCATTTGTGAGAAACAGGTTATCATAATTAGAAGTTGAACAATTTTCACAACTTCAATTTCCTTTTATAGATTCAACAATTGATACAAATCCAGAATCATTTTAGAAAATATGGGAAGAGTGAAAAAGAATACAAACAGTGGTATGAATTGTATATGAGTTCCTATACCATGTACATTTCAATATGCGTCGGTTATGCTATTTAGTTTTTGAAACTAAATAGGGTTTTTATAATGTTGGATTTTCATAAATATTTTGGAAAATGATTTTTAGTTGTAATTAATAAATTGCTTGGAGGAGCTTAAGGGGATGTCTATAAAAATGGAATAAAGGAGACAGAACCGGCATGCACCTTAAAATAAAACTCAAATTAGAGACTAAAGAAAAAATTTCA
>JAYMTQ010002282.1:0-11729 GCA_036897385.1 Geranium incanum
GGTTACCCCAAGATCCCCAACATCTTCAGAGGGATCGATCTCTCACACAACGGATTCACAGGCTCGATCCCTCAATCTTTCGAGAACTTGAAGGGCATTCACCTCCTAACCCTGGGAAGCAACAGGCTAACAGGCTCAATCCCTCCATCTCTAGGAGAACTGAAAGAAATCGAGTCGTTGGATCTCTCAGACAACAGGCTATCAGGAGAAATCCCTCAGGATCTTGCAGGCCTCACATCGCTCTCGTTCTTCAATGTGTCATACAATGAGCTCAAGGGGAATATACCGCGCGGGAACCAGTTTGGTACATTCGAGAGCAGCTCGTTCGAGGGGAATGTAGGGTTGTGTGGAGAGATATTGATGAAGAAGTGTGTGGATCTTGAATCAGGTGAACCAGCTATAGGTGTTGAGGAAGAGGGTGAGGAGGAGGAGTCATGGTTTTTTGATGAGGTTGGGCTGATTGTTATATTTGCAGGTTTTGGAGGTGGATTGGTTGTGGGGGTGATATTGGGGAATGAGTTTGTGGGGAGAGAGAGATGTGAGAGGTTGCTTGATATTTTCAGGAGGCATAGACATAGAGGGAGTGATAATACATATTCTGGGAGTTCATATTTTAGTTATGTTGTGTCCAAGATTTGGAGATGATTGGGTTATTCATAGCATGTATGTCTAGGTTTTACCTTCAATTTTCATGTGTATAGAATTGGTTTTGTAATTATAATACAAAGAAAATGAGAGTATGCATTAGTGTTTTGAGTGAATAATGGGTTATAATATGTATATTATGAGTTTTTTTATCAACATTTCTCCTTAGTAAGTTCTTATTTTCGTAACAAAGGGGTATAAGAGGCTAGTCGCACAACTCACATCGGACCATCATGGTGGGTTGGGCCGACGAGTCCAAATATCTGACAGACACAAGAGAGAGATTTGGTAGGAAGTCATGAGATAAATGAAAGTTTATGCACATTGAACATGAAACTTAATAAACTAGTCTTTTACATTAAATGTATATTTTAATGTGTTATAAACTTCTGTTGTAGATGCTTCTCTATAATAAAGCTTGGTTTTCTAGCAATATTACTGTTTATGATTTAAGCTCAAATCTAAATTCAGCAGACGATGAAAACAAATGACATTAAAATTAACATGAAATTTGAAACATTTCTCTTGGAAACAATGAACTCAACTTCTTGTAATCAACGCTAATGATTTAATCAAAATTTACCGATTCAAATAATCAAGTACTTAAAACTACACTCCAGGTTCAAATCAGGACAACCAAATAAATTTGACTTTATTTGGATCAGGCAAGAAACTCATAGTGGCAAGAGTTGTGACCTGCACCAAACCATATGTAACAAAAAAGAATTAAAAAACAATAAACAACAAAATAAAGAATTTTAAAATAAATTATGATTATATTGATTGTTAGGGTTGTGCTGTGTGTTTACTTGGGTCAAGCTCTGTGGTGATAGCAGCACCTCTGAAGTAGCAAGAGCCACCTTTGTGCTTAAACTTCTGGAAGTAGCTGTTGAAGGCATAAGAAGCATGGTCCCTCACAGTGTTGGGGAAGAAGCAACCTTGCTTCACTTGTATCTTCCTACAATCTGCACCTCCTTGACCACAAGCCCAATCCATGGCTGCTTGTAACTCTCCATCTGGTGTCTGCTCATCAGCTATGCACCATTGCTGATATTCACTTTCACCATCTATGTGTCACCATGTTTTCATGAATCAATATTTCGAGACGTTAAAGTCTGATATGCCTAAAAACTCGAGTTTACAGTTGAAAGGTTCTAGAATGATTTATTTCCGGTGTCAAGTTCAAATGGGTATTTACTGTGTTGCAATGAGAAAGATCGGGCGCAGAAACAGACAAGAAGATGAAATGAGAGCAGTAAACAAGAACACCTAGAATTTACGTGGTTCACCGGCAATGTGTCTACTATATCTATAGACATCGGAGAGGGATTTTGTTAGAGAGAGAAACAATACATGGTCACGAAGTCCTCTAGCTAAATTACAGTAACCCTAACCAGAAGAAAACAAAACTTGAAACCTAATCTGGTTGGAAAAACCGAGTTTAGGCCCAGACACCACATCACTAAAACCGAAAATAGCATACCGTGAGCACGTAGCTCTGACCAGAAAAAAGAAGCATGAAACATAATATGATAGGAAGTCTGAGTTTGGACCGAGACACCAAATCACCAAAACCGAAGATATACCATTAGGGTTAGGCCCAGACACCAAATCACCAAAACCGAAAATATACCGTTAGGGTTAGGACAGGAGCCTATAACCCTAACCAGAAAAAATAAACATAAAACCTTATCTAGCTTCACGCTCAGACACAAGATCACAAAAACCGAACTTAGCATACCGTTAACAGGGTGCCCTTGACCTATATTTGATTCAAGGCATATCCAAAACAATGTTCAGTAGATTTACCTGATTCTTGAGTGATCAATGACAGAAGCAACAGAGCAAGCAAAATCCTCAGCAGAACAGATGACATATTGTGAGATAGATAGGGTTAGGATAAGGACCATAAGGTATCCAATCCAACTGCTTTGTTTCATCTCATGTTCACATACAGTAGCTTTAAATAGAACCAAAACAACAGTAAAAACAAAAACTCTTTGCATCTCCACTTTCTCTTACATGTCATGAGAAAATTACTAAAAAAAATTGCAGAAAAGAAACCAACAAAAGACCCATCAACTAGTGGGAACCTTATGCAAGATACAATAAAGTAAAATCTGAAGCATGGAGGAAACTATAATCAAAAGAAAAGGGCTCAACTGAAAGAGGTTCAATCTTATTTTATTCATCCACTGATAAGAATATGCTTACGATTCATTACAATATATGACAGAAACTTTCAGCACATAAGCAAAGTACTCACATTTTGGCTCATCATCAAATATTCAAATCAATTCCTTCAAGACCTACTACATACAACACTGAGGAGGATTACACTATATATACTGAAAGAATTTGAGAAAATGAGTAGAGAGCGCGTAATTACGATATCGGACAGGATGAGGTATACACAGCAGAAGTTAGCGGTTAACTTATTGCACTCGACGAGTTATACATGACATCAAGTGGGAGGCTGAAAAACCGACCTGAAGGCGCCTGGTAGCTTTCCCCCAACAGAAACACGCTTGTGGACATGGATAAGAGCTCGGGATTCCTGTAAAACCAATAAGCAGTCGTTCAAAACACTCCCCTAATCGAAACATGGGTAGAAAGGGCGATTAATGCTCAAAGATATGAGGGAAAATGGCATCACACTTTTGCAAGAGGGTGATGTGTACTTTGTTGATGGCAAAAATGTGTTGTGAACTTTGATTTCTTGTGAAAAATGTGTGTATTAGTACAAAAATGACAAAATTGCACTTGACATTAAGAACTATTTTTTAAAATAAATAAATTTTTTTAAAAGCTTGTTTTGAAAATATCTTTGAACTAAGATTTTAATCAAACTTTGTAATTTAATTTCTTAGTCACATTATTTTTAAGTTAAAATTTATTGTTTTAAACTATTTCATAAAAAAATTAATTCTTAATTTCATGGGCAATTTCGTTATTTTTGTACAAATGCACACAGTTTGCGAAGTTCACAGCACTAGTATACAACAGGTTTTTGCAATTTTCCGAAGATATGATGCAGACATACTGTTATCAGTTTTGCATGCATGTGTATCGATGAAAAGTTACCATGTTGAGGCGCGAGAAGGATGTGAGAGTTGGGATCAGCACAGTGGACGCCACAGGGCAGTGTTAACGTTTTGGGGTCAGCATGAACGGAACACGGGTCAACCGCCTGGCTGGACCAGCGATGAACAGGCACGCTCGTGTCAGTTTCGGTCTATGGACTAGTTTCAAAGAAACGCGCCACTGCTGAATAGAGTTGCTCCTCCTCGAATGGCTTGGACACGTATTCATCCATCCCGCACTTCATGCATTCTTCGTTCGTAGCCTGAATCACATCGGCAGTCATTGCTAGTATCGGCGTGTGCCAATGCGACGTGTTTCTGTACGTCTCTTTTGATACTTCCCCGGATGCAATTTTCTCGTTTATCTTACTCTCTACAGAGCGGACTTGCCTTGTCGCCTCAAACCTACATAATTTAGACAAATAAAACTATGAAAACCAGTATATTTTCAGTGTTCTTAAAATCGCTAGGCGCTAGTTGGGCGGAGAGGGCCTTTTGGGGACTAATGGGGGATTAAACGAAAAATAAATCGGATTGAAGGATTAGTCGAGAATTATAGAGGATTAATCGGACAAGTCGAGGACTTTTAGAACACTGATATTTTCAGACGAATTTATTTGTCAAATGCACGATGCAGCAAAATAGTCCAAACCGATGAAAACCGAGTTATGAAATTAAAAGAAACTTTGGAGAGTGTTAATTTTACCCATCCATTTCGGGCATTTGGAGATCCATGAAGCAAGCGTCAAAATCATGGGGCGGCTTCAGCAAAGCCAAAGCTGCCTTGCCACTCTCCACGCACGTGACAATCGCTCCATATTTCTTCAGTGCGCCTTCCGCTACTCTTCTATTGACAACATTGTCATCCACCACCAAAATCCGCCTCCCTCTTAGTAGAACACCGAGGGTAGACGGTTTCTTCCTATTCGCTTGCCTTTTCTTCCCGAGAGCATCCTGGAAGCTGGAAACTATGACACTCAAACGAAGAGGCTTTGTCATCACATTATCGATTAAACCGCTCGATTTGAGCTCATTGCATTCAGCGGGGCTAATAGAGGTGACCAAGAGTAAAATCTTGGGGAGGTTCAACTGAACTTCCACTCTGCGATTTCGCCAGTGCTCTTTCAGAGATTGATGGAAGGCAACCGCAGATTCCTTGTCCCAAACATCTTTGTCGATAAGAATCATGCCCAAATCCGCCAACTCACTGTAGTTAGAAATGTGCAAGACAAGTTAAATATCAGATTATGCATTCAAGGGTATATGTAAATTAAAACACATATAATTATATGCCGTTTTGAGGCATAAGCATTTTTCTTTCAATAACCATTCACATGCATCGACAGGAATCCCTCAAAAGGTCCAGATCATTTGTGAAAAATGGTGTAAAAAGTCTCCACTATGTAAGTTCAAGTTGACTCTATAGATGCTTAACAAATAGGGAAAAGAACAGATAAATACAACCAACTATACACCTTTTTCTACTTAGTTACATCTAACTAAGATTTGGGTCATTCGAATACACCCAAGTTTCATGAATTCCCCAACTAAGATCCGTCTTTTCACTTTTTTCCACCTAAAAAGTTAACGAATGGGAATTTATGAAACTTTGGTGTATCTTAATGACTCAAACCTTAGTTAGGTATAGCTAAGTGGAAAATGTGTATTGTTTGGTGTATTTATTTGTACTTTTCCCTAACAAATATAAAGTTGTGTTATGTCCATAACCATTACTTGTACTTGTTTTTCAACAATAACCTTGAATTTTTAGATTTGAAAGTTCTAAGATCTTACATATTTTCACACCACCCACTGCACTATTCAAGGCAACTCATAATGAATTTGTTTCAATGTGAATTCTCATGTCCAACCAAATCGAAATTACCTCGTGTTGCATATATATGAACTTGCAGATTTGAGGCAGGAAGCAATATTCACGGATATCCCCAACCGCTGAAGGTGATATCGTGTGACCTCTGCACGGATGTTTCTCTTGTCTATCACCAGCGCTCGCATTCCTCGGAACTCTGAAGCAGCTATATCATAATGTTGCCACTTCTTTTCAAGAGAACCTGAATCTCCTTTCCGAAGGGCTCCGGTAAACGAGAACGTACTGCCAGTTCCAGTTTCACTCACGAAACCGATCTCGCCGCCCATGAGATCCACCAGACAGTTGCTGATGCTCAACCCTATTCCGGTCCCACCGTACGTTCGGGAGGTGGAGCTGTCGGCTTGCATAAAAGGAGTGAAGATGCGGCTCTGTGCATCCGAAGGAATTCCTACGCCGGTGTCCTCGACTGTCACTAGTAATTTAATCATGTCGCATTTCTCCATATTATCTGTATCGTTCAGCTTCTTGAACTTTTCCCAGCTCTTCCATCTGTCTACCACGGGAAACCCGCTCAACGTGTTGTAAGTTTTGTCAGAAGAGTCTTCAACCAAATGCAAACCTCGTCTCAGCACTTTGTCCCTGGCATTAGGCAATCCCGACACTTCGTCGGCCAGATGGACCGTCACAAAAATATGCCCTTTGTCATGTGTGAACTGCAATTTTAACCACGCATATAATAAAGATTAATGAACAAAAAAAACTCAAAATCTATATTGTACGGCTTTACACAAGAAAATACCCCCTCTGGCCCAAAATAAGTGTTTGGGTAAATTGCAAAAGTCGCCATGCACTTTTCCAATTTTGCAAAAAGTGGCTGTGGACTCATCATTTTTTTGCAAATTGTGTATATTTGTCCAAAAATGACTAAAATGCCCTTGAAATCATTTAAAAAAAAAAAATAAAACTAAATGTATTCTTTTTCAACTCAAGTTCGTCAGCTTTTTTAATCTCTCGCACGCCATTCACAGCCACTTTTTGCTAAATTGGAATAGTTCATGGCAACTTTTTGCAATTTTCTGTAATGTTTCTGTCTTAATTCTTAAAATGGATGACTCAAAATAAGCTTACACTTCTATTATATTTAATATCCCTCCAAAAGTTCTTTAATAAATTATTAAAAGAGGGAAATGCAAGCAAAAATACAACCAACCTTAATTGAGTTTCCAACAAGATTGGTGATTATTTGCCGAAACCGACCAGGGTCGCCAATAACAACTTCAGGCACTTCGTTGGAGACATAAACAGCCAACTTCGCTCACCCAAGAAACGCCACAAACAACGCTACGTGAGATTATATGAACATCATTAACAAATAAAAAGAGATATGATATGAGTAGCTTGCATTTTACCTCAATTCCCTTTTCGTTAGATTTTCCAGAGAAAAGTGACAGAACATTATCCAGAACAGAACGCAGGTCAAAAGGCACGGCTTCAAGTTCGAGCCTGCCCGATTCAATCTTCGCCTGATCAAGAACCTCGTTTATCAGCGATATCAGATCTTTCCCACTGGCATGAGCAGTCTGTGCGTAATCTTGTTGGTTAGCGTCAAGCTCTGTGTCCATCAGCATTTGCAGCATACCTGGAATGTGGATCGGAAAAATTATACTTAATTAATTACAAAACCTGCCTTCCAATAGAAGTTACTGTAAAATATATGAGTCTTGCATCACCTAAAACACCATTCATTGGAGTCCTGATCTCGTGAGAAACAGTTGCAAGAAACTGCAAAAGGAAAAGACCAGTATCAATACGTTATACAATCAATGATCTATCGCTGGAAAGGCACTGAAAATGAAGTGAGTTAGGGCCATCAATACAACCAAAAAAGAACGCGGACAAGAATTAAAAACAACCTGAGATTTTGCCACGTCTGCAGCTTCAGCGCGAACTTTGAGCTCCTCCATCTTGCGGAGGTTACTTTCTACTTTCGCAATCCGACTTATAGCAGCATAAAAGATTTGTGCCGCGAGTAAAGTTATTACAAGGACTCCCACTGACGAATTTATCGCTGTCCAAGGCAAAGGCGGATTTTGCTTGAACCTGCAAATGAAAAAAAAAACGGAACATAAGATAATGTGTGAGCCCAATTCAAACGAAAGTGCTTCCACTTCACACACGAGAGCCAACCTGCAATGCATCTCGTGCTTCCGTACTGGATCCCCGAAATCAAGGGGGCAAATTTGCAGTAGCCCGGTGTCGGTGACGTCATCACCATACATATTGATAGGAGCGAATGAATCAGTCGTATCATAGACATTGACGACAATTGTTTGCTTGCTGGCGAGTTGGTGCAGGAGTTTCTCCACCAGTGACGGCACATCATAAGAAGCGCCCAGATACCTTTAAACAAAAGAATCCCAACAAATAGACATTAATTTGATTTAACATAAGAAGAAAAGTAAATATTTCACATTGATAAAACAAATGGAGCACAAACTGGGTGCAAGAAAGTAAACATTGTTCCATGAAAGATAACTTACCCGACAGTAGCTTCATTACGTTGTTGTACTGTCGCATCAGGAGGAAGATCGGTGTTATAAACAGCAAATGTGAGTATAACACCCAAGTGATTAGATTTCAAAAGTTTGAAGGGAGATGTCAGTACTCCCTTTCCCGATGCCCTTGCTCGTATAATATTCTCACGGTCTTCCTATAAAACACAAATGTGCAAAACCATTTCCCCAACTTAGCCCTTTGACACAGAGGCTCAAGTATAAGAATTCATGATCAAATGAAAAGAAAAGGGAACGCATACATATCACTCCATTAAAAGGCAAACTAAAATTAGAAAAATGAGGAACTGCACATAGTTTAAGTTTGCACACCTTTCCAGACATCATGTCGATAGAGACGATATGTGAAACGGTTTCCTGAGAAAATATGACGGGAGCATATTCATCTTGAATAGGTGCAGGATCCAAATTTTCTGGAATACAATCTTGGAGTGAAGTTTGATCCTCAGTTGCCATTTTCTTTATTCTCCAACCACATTGCTGCTCGAACTTCTCTCTCTCCGAGTGGACAACTCTTACAGCATACGCAACTCCACTGGTAAGCGGTCTTTCAAAAGCCGTTCTCTCAGTATATTCACCAAAAGTTTTCTGCATAAAGAAAAGTTTGAGTTCAATTCAATTCGCAAACTAGAGTTGCATAATGGTAGGGTTCAACTGTACTTCACTCAGTAAGGCTATATGATCCTAAACAACTAGTTTATGATGATTATGCACAAAGTACCGGACAAGCATAGTTTTTTTATTAGTTACAAAACACTATGAAGAATTTCTCACCGAGTACAAATAGAAGCAAAAGCCGCGACCTATCGTCTCTCTATCCTTTAATATAAAAGGTTTTAATCACTGATAAAAAAATACCTGATCAATGGCAGATGGATGTTTCCCATGGTGAAATGTGGAGACGAGAATAGCCAACGCGTGTACATGGTTCAGGCTCACGTTGAACTGATCCTGCAACATACGGGCGCGCTCATCGCACATGTTGGCCAGTGTTTCTTTCCTCGTCAAGTTGTGTTTCCAGTAGAAGTGAATAAACAGCCACACGGACACAATAATCCCGGTTATGACAAATACTACGAGCACTTTCATCCTCCAGTTTCCCCCGGCTTTAGAAAGACTTTGGTGCTGGTTCTTTTGCTGTACGAACTGATTCTTGTGCTGCTGCACCGGTTGCTGCGATTCCTGCATGGGCAGTTTCTTCTTTGTTCTGTCCTTCCAAAACTTGGAATATAAATGAGGCATCTTGTATCTGACGATAGCTGCCACGAGGATCCACCAACACATCTTTAACAGAGTAAGGAAACAAAAACACACACTCCGACAATGCCCTTCCAGTGAATCCCCTGCTGGCCGCGTTTGCAAGATGTACTGGTCAACAAAAAAGAAAGGCAAAACAACCAGAGAATCATGAATATGTTTTTCCTCATTCTTCACATGTTTAGCCCTTTGAATATAAAGTGAAAGTTTGAAAATGTGAATAGCGTATAATTAACATAGCTTATTGTTCTCAAAAGTATAGTTCTACCTGTCCAGAAATCTGATGGGCATGTGATAAACATTTTTCAGCTACGGTTGATGGTTCGAGCTCCCTATGGATATGTTCATCTTGAATCGGGCATTGGTCATTAGTTTCTACTTGTTCTCCATCCCATTGTTGCTGTTTCCAAAACTCTTGCTTCTCTTGGCATATAAACTTGGGAGCACAGGTAAGAATTTCAGAGCCTGCCTGTTTCGTACATCTGAGAGCTGATATCTGTGATATGCGCGATAATGTTCAGTGAGAAGAAATTTTTTAGAAAAAAAACTTAAGGTAAATGGGTCCAATAAATTAGTTAACTTTTCGTGAACGTTTCAATCACTATATTTCTTAGAAATTTCTAAATGGAAAAATATCATGTCAGATGAACCAATGACACGAATGATTGAGATTGCCCTTTGATCCTTCATAGATAGAAAGCACCTCGTCATCCTGTCTAGCACTCTCATCCAAAAGACTTTCAAGCAAATCGTATTCTAGTTTTATCTAAAAGTATATAAACCCATTTCATAATCCCACACAAAGCATCCAAAAAAAGTAAAGTAGGATCATATTTTTAACATATGTTTTCTTGTTCCTCAGTGCGCCAGTTTACTTGAGCTCAACAACCTTACAGAATGCTGAAGCATATTCAGGTGAATATAAAACAGAAGTTACGTAAATAACATAACATAACGATCCACTTTTTTTCCCATGACACCCCAATTTATGTTAACACGAGCCAGCAAAAATGAAAATACTAGTAAGATGTCATCATTTACCGATATGCGAGAACTAATAAAAAACAGATAGATCGTTTTCTAGGGAATCTTTAGTATCTATACAATATCGCTACACTAATTCAAAAAAGCGCATTAGGGAAGGAACATCATTTGATGGTGGTAAATCAAGTTCCATAAAAGGAAAGGGGCTTATATAAACCAAACCACCATTTTCTTCTCATAATGATGTCCAACTTACTTAACCAAAACTAGAAACTGATATAAGCTAACAGTAATGTGTCATTACTCACTATTTCAAGCTAAAACCCACACAATTAAACCCAAACACAGGAAGATTCCACAAAATACTAAAAAACAAAACTTTAACACTTCAAACACATCACCTTATCTGGCTCAGACAACGAAGAAACCAAAGCATGAGACTGGTTCTTGCTGAGATTGAAATGCTCAAGCAAGATTGGAGCTGCTTCAGGAGATTCAGATTCACCATGACTGGAACTCAAGAACACCCAAATGCTTCCAGTGATAAAAAGGCCCAGAAGCAAGAGCACCAAGAACTTCTTCAAACTCAAGAAAACCCAATTAGGTCCATGATTAGGGTTTCTAGCCTTCTTCAGCTTCAAATTGGTGGGCACTTTTCCATTAAACCCAGAGAGCTTGCAACTGAGAGACATTTTAACCAAAACCCACCTGTGCACCTTCAAAATCAGCCTGGAAAGCTTGAGGATGAAACCAATTAGAGCAGAAAAACTCATCAACCTCACAATCTGACAATGCCAATTCAACAAACACCTCAAACCCAGATCAAAAACTTATAAAAATCAATGCTTTCTGAGGAATCTACTAGAAAATCAAAAACCCAGATGAGATTGCTGAAGAACTCAACCACTTATGAAGAAGCCAGAGGAAATATAATCATGCCAAAGAAACAGCTCAACCAAACCCAGTTGTGGTTTTGGCGACCTGTGAGGGAATCATTAATGAGATAAGAAATAATTTTGGCCTTTTTCTATATCTAGCACTGTTCCCTCCCACAGCTCTGCAACACCAGAAAGAAGCATCAAGATTGCAACTTTTTCCAACACTCAAGCTCCTATTCAACAAAATTGAAAATCTGGATCCACCCCAGTTGATGGTTTCTCTGCAAACCCACTTCTTCTTCTTTAACCTCTCAGTTTTCTGTGTGAGTTTCTTTTCGTCTTCTGTGTGGGTTGGGTTTGCTGCTCGCCGAAGGTCGTGGAGGAGTTCCTGTCGCCTGAGGTCCGGAGAGGGAGGCTTCGACTCTGATGGTTCGCGACGGAGGGTCGTCAAGACTCTGGTTCGTCTCGCCGCCCGATC
>JAYMTQ010002283.1:0-11728 GCA_036897385.1 Geranium incanum
TAAATATTAAACGAGCCAGCTCGCGAACCTGTTGAGTCTTGAGAGGTTAAGCTCGAGTTCGACTCGTTTATTAAACGAGCCAAATCTTGAGCTTGAATTCAGCTCGAGCTCGATTATAACGAGCACGAGCTGAATATTTAACAGGTCGAGTTCGGGCGACTCGTTAAAAAATTCGACTCGTTTACAACCCTACGTACATGCCATGAAATTGATATGATAATTTATGTTGCGTTATAAATTATGATGCCCAAAAAAGTGCCAATGCCGGAAGTTTTGGAACAAATATATTCTTTGGCCAGTTGTGTGTAGCTACTGACACTACAACACTTGACATTTGGAATTTGGATTATAATAAACAAGCTGGAACCAAATGGCTACGGAACCAAGAATTTAACAACATTATTATATATAATTATGAATAAAACATCCTCGTATATTAATTTGGCTTCACTCTTTCATTTTCTTTTACATTATAGTATCTTTTATTCATGATTTGCATAAACAATGACTATGATTATGAATAAATTGAAAAAAAACAATTGATATATGTTTGGGGGATGCACCAATTCGATCACGCAATCATTTTCTTGAACTTAAGTGCTTGTCCGGAAATTTTACTCTCCATGCGGCCATGACCATTTATTTGATGCTATAAAATGTTGTCGGAGACTTCGATAAGAGTTTAATTAGATTATCGATAATTATGATTCTAACTTTTACTTCAAAGAAAAAATGGATTTGAATATTCATAGGAGGAATCCAATTCCTGCCGAATTAATTGAGGATTTTATCAAAACAATTGGTTAAAAGGTAATTTCCTAATAAATCCTGATGGTGGGTATATATAAAAGTAAACCCTAGGAATTGGTCCTCTCTCTACCCATTACGTTAGTTATCTGAGCCGTTACAGAAAGCCAATCAAGTTCAAGAGTCAAGAGGGAGAAATCAATTCCTCTCAATTAAGTGCTTTTGCTATCGCTCTCATGAATCAAAGTATGTTTATCGATCTATTATTGATGTGTGAAATCATCTAGTTCTAAAATCCTATATATTATGTATGTATGCAATATTAGGGTTCATGATTTGCATAATTAACTTACAATGCGACCATGAACATTTGATGCTACGAATGTTGTATGAGAATTCGATGAGAGTTTGATGTTATAGTAAGTTTTGTCGACATGAGTTTTAAGATTATAGTTACTTATGATTCTAACTATTTATTTTTAGAAATATGGATTTGAATATTTGTCCAAGGAATCCAATCCCTATTGAATTGGTTTAGGGGATAACACGGTCAGGTGTAAGATGAATTTTGTATTTCTAATTTTTTGTCGTGTTGGAATTGATATATCGCGTTCTTCTCGTATTTAGAGATTTTTGTCATCCTATATTAATTGTATTTCTCGAATTTCAATATGTCGTGGAATAATGGCTTCTTTTGTTAGAACGAAAAATGATTAAAATGGCAGTCTCAACTTTATGATGATTCTTGATAATTCAGGGGAGAGCAATAAAAAATATGAATACAACACTTTTTATTGGTTATTAGTAAGGATTAATTTTCTTAAATAGTTTGTTCATTTATGAGTATGTATTACATTAAGAATATATACACT
Organism: Geranium incanum; assembly: GCA_036897385.1. NCBI lineage: Eukaryota > Viridiplantae > Streptophyta > Magnoliopsida > Geraniales > Geraniaceae > Geranium > Geranium incanum. Next base: position 1,620 of record JAYMTQ010002283.1, read on the forward strand.
TACACATTTTTAGCAAGAATTGAGTTATGAGTTCAGTGTTATTTTTTGTCGCTGTTGTCAAATTATTAAGCATTGGGTACTAATTAAGAATTAGTGAGAGATTAATCGAATTAAAAAATTAATCAAAAATCATAAAGGATTAATCAGAGGTTTAGGAAGATTCATTAACAGTATATCAATAAAAATAAAAGAGTAAATTGAAAAAATGGTTGTGTATTATTCTAGTTTTATAAAAAAAAATATGACTATACATGCACTTTCATTTTTTGCAAAAGAGACGGTCAACTTACCATTTTTCTTACCAAATATATAATTTTGTGCAAAAATAATGGAAATGCCTGTGGTAGTAATTTTTAAAATAAATTCTAACTCGAGCTCAACGGTTTTCCCGGATATTATTGGCACACAACTTGATAATATGATGGAGAGAAGGGGGACCAGCTCAGCAGCCAGAGAGAAAAAATTGTGAGGTCAAGTTGGAAAATTCTGATTGTAAGATCATTTTTGGACAAAATTTCAGATTTTGCGAAACAATGTAAACTATGTTTTTTTAAATATTATCAAGTTGTGTGTCAATGATATTCGGAAAAACTGTTGAGCTCGAGTTGGAAATTTTTTAAAAATATTTTTATAAAGATTACTTCCACGGGCATTTCCATCATTTTTGCACAAAATTATATTTCCATCACGGGATTTTTTTAAAAAAAATTACTACAACGGAAATTTTGTTTTGCAGATTTGAGAAATGAACAAAAAAGTGGGTCGGGATCGATTTGTCTGTGCTTTATTTATCAATGTGCCTATTTTATTGAATTTAGCATCTCTACTATCAATAAACAGTATTTCATCGATTTTGCTCAATAACCCAATCCTCAGAAGAGTGTGTTCTCATATAGAAACTGAGTTGAATCTATCAATTTGTTGTTTCGTGTATTTTTATGGTTCATTTTGTGTTCAGATCTTGTTCGTCTTTCTTCTTCACAGAACTTGTCATGAACGAAACTTATGTTTGTGCAATTTTATGCTTGGAGAGTCTTTGTGCACTCGAGCTGATCATAAATCAACTCAAAATCAGTTCTGGGTGTAAAAGAAAAAAGAGGGGTTTTCGTTCCTGATGAGAATCGGATTATTCTCTGCATTTGATTTTGAAAAGGGTTTGTTTTTTTTTCAAAATCTTTGTGCTTGTTTCTATACCAGTTGCAGATTCACATGTCATGTAGTTGAACAAGGTTTGATTTTGCATATGGGTTCATAGCCCTTTTATTAGATAATAAAGCTATTCTTGAGGCATTGATGATACTTGTAATTTTTATTCAAATCGCAGCCCTTTTCTGCTTCGATTTTGCAACTTCCAATACTGTGAGTATGCACCAGAATCGACTTTATTAATATATACATTGCATTAAGTTATGAGAAAAATGATGTGGGGTTTGGGTTTATGGTGAGCTGATCATAAATCAACTCAATATCAGTTCTGGGTGTTAAAAGAAAAAAGAGTGGTTTTTGTTCCTGATGAGAATTGGATAATTCTCTGCATTTGATTTTGAAAAGGGTTTGTTTTTTGTCAAAATCTTTGTGCTTGCTTCAATACCAGTTGCAGATTCACATGTCATGTGGTTGAAAAAGGTTTGATTTTGCATATGGGTTCATAGCCCTTTTATTAGACGATATTCTTGAGGCATTGATGATGCCTGTAATTTTTATTCAAATCGCAGCCCTTTTCTGCTGCGATTCGATTTTGCAACTTCCAATATTGTGAGTATGCACCGGAATCGACTTTATTAATACATACATTGCATTATGTTATGAGAAAAAATGATGTGGGGTTTGGGTTTATGGTGATGCAGGTTTTGTCCTCAACCCGCTCATGTGTAAAACATTGCCGGTGGTGAAGTCATGGAAGCTTTTCGTGATTGTGAGCTCTTTCTCTTTTAGGTAAGTTTTCCAAACACGTCAAAAGAATGAAGAGCTTATGCGTGAAAGCCTTTGAATTATTGAACTGGTTATTATTCATCTTGCATTAAAGCAAAGAAAGATAGTTCAGCGGATCTAATGATTGATGCGTGAAAGTAGGTATTCCACCTAATCGGAATCCTCAGAATCTCGGCTAACAACTTCACTGCCTCACCGATGTAAAAGAAATTAGATAGTTATGTCACCGTGAATCTGCAGACCACCTTTAATGAGCTATTAACATTAGGCATGCCATGGAAATACCTTAACACGATTTTAAGGAACATGTTATCAACAGATATATTCATTTCAGAAAACCTGATTATGATTTGTTTTTGTGTGTATGGATTATCATAATTAGTTAAAGTAGTTCTGTTCTGTACTCTGGCTTGATAAAAAGTGGCTGATGCTATCTATTTGTGAAATTTCCAATTGCTCAAATCGTAGAAAGCTAATACACTGAGTTACATGCATTACACGAGACTTTCGACGATGGCAATGAGTGATACTTAGAGAATATATTAAAGGAACGATGTTTGGTGAAGCTGATGTGTGGAACTCTTACCATGTTATCAAAATGTGTCTTTACTAAAGTTGATTTTTCGGGTTTTTAGATTGCTGCTTTATACATCTTTTTTGAAATTATCAGGAGAATCACACACCAGTGTGGAGTTTTTTCTGTAACATTTTTTAATGAAGCACTTTATAGGAGGATGATAAACAAATAAATATCTCAACTTTCCTCGTGTTTTTTGATGTGGATGTTGTGGATTTTTGTATCACCAACTAGATTTCACTAGGATTAGGACTAAATGGTACCAACTCAACATGACCAAGGTTTGGCAAGGACAGAATGTGTTAGAAAATCGGATTAAATTAGTGATTAAGTGCCATAGACATTGTGTAAAACACTCACCTAAGCTTTTAAAACTGAAAATTATAATATTTATCAAATGGGTTTATAGAGAAATCACCTCTATGGTCAAGAAATTGCTGAGAAATACAAAGAGAAGAGAGCACAAGTGCATCTTTCAGAAGAAAAATATGTCACTAAATGGCAAAAGTCAGCTGTTCCGATCCGCATCCGTCCTTTTCTACTGTTTCCTCAGAGTTGGGTTGCATGTCAATTCATGTGTGAACTTCCTGGAAATTTTATTACTATAATCTTGCTTGTTCCTAAAAGCAAAGAAAACTGATAAATTTTGTTCTCAGGATGAGGAGCACCAATCAGATTATCTCTGTATTGTTTTAAATGATTAAATGATCTTTCAGTTTCAATTTTGTATCTTGTCTCAGAAGTCAAGGTTTTTTTTTTTACTTTGTCGATATTTTTTTATGTGATGTTTACAACAACCTACTTCATGTACTGGCTCCACTCCACCGATCTTATCATCCTTGTATTTTTATATAAGATAGGAACTTAGGCTTTTTCTAGTTTTTGTTTATTTTAATATCATTATTTTGTGATTATAATGTTCAACAAGTGGTAATTGATAAACATGGGTGTGGACTTTCTATGGATTTATGTGTTTGTTTGTTTTCTTAAATCTGTTAAAAATAATTATATTTCAAATAAAAAATGCACCAAAATCTATGTGCTATAGATACATATACTTGGTTAATGATTTATATTAGTTGGGATTCATAAAGATTAAACATATTGTGGTCAGATCCCCGAACCCTGCTTTTCTGGTTTTATATTAATGGGTTTTGCCTGAACATGAAAAAAAATGAAAAATTCTTGGAATTTGCATCTTCTATTAGTTTCTATTATGAGAACAATAAATACATGCTTAGTTAAATACTGCAAATATTAGCTTGCATATGAAAATGTCCAAGAGATGGTATATTTTATTATTCATCGGGATTGTAATTTTGGAGTAGATTAAGCCTTAATCGTCGTTCTCGAGCTGCTTGGTGGATTTAATTATTTGCCAATATTTGGCTTCAGTCGTGGACCTGAGTCTTGTGTCCTCAGTCATCACTGCAACTGCCAAGAAAGTTTCTAACACTTCTTTTTTATGTTTTTTTTCCTTTTGACAGATTCTTAGAAGTTGCTTTACTTATCAGAGATCATCACTCTGCCAAGATGGCCCCTGCTTTTTGCTTGGATTTACAGGACTGCCACAGTTTTCAAATACTGAAAGCGGATATGAATTCTTGAACCTGTAAAGTAAGGTAGAGAGGATTCGAATTATAAACCCAATATGCATATTTTTGATGTGAGACGCTAACACCCAATATGAGTATTTAGTCAAAGACTCGCCCGGTTTTAATATTATGTTAAAGTATATCCACTTAAAAGCTCAAGCTACTGATGGAATATACATTTTTTGTATGAGACGTTGACATCTTTAATGTCACACACGCTTTGTTGCATGATTACTTAGTCATTATTATTAAGCAGATGAACAAAACTTAGGCTAGATCTTAATTAATTCAGTTTATACAGAAACAAACAAGCAATTGAAGTAAAACAATAAATAAGAACAATAAGAATTTATCTGGTTCGTCGATAATATGTCTACTGGGTCCACATGGAGAGGAGGGGAATTTTATTAGAGAGAACAGTGTACACCAAGTTGCATTTCCTTAGGTTACATTATTGTAATATTTATAATGACACACTTTCCTAATCAGAAAAGAAAACATGAACATAATCTGACACGAAACAAGAAACCCGAGTTTATACAAGAATGTAACATCTAGACTCAGTCGAACAGTTTGTCGTGACAAGTCCTTCGACAACATAGCATATTGTTGGGCCAGGGGCCTATTTGCACCCCCGGACCGGGCGCTTTGCTCCCGACCGACTTGCTGATTGGTCAGTGAAATTGCCATACCAACTAATTTCAGTGAGTTTGGATTCAATTAAAGACATATCCAACAAACATGGACCTATGTCTAAGGTATAAGATTTTAGATATTTCACCTAGTTTCGGTCTACGATGCCGGACAATACTTAGTCCAAGAAGGGCTCTGTTTGGTTTGTGCAGCCAAAACAAGCAGTACCTTTCAGATTAGAGTCTCTGTCAAAAATGACACACCCAGAAAGGGTAAAAACCCCCATACCCCACAACCAGCAGAGTAGATGGCACTTCCTTTAAATTCACCCACTTCCCAGGGGCAAATTGGTAATCAAGCCGCTCTATAAAATCCCCCATGAACCAAGCCTAATGAGTCCAACACACACAAAAAAACACCATGCACTCTCTTCACCAAATGAAAGTGTTGCCTCCACCATCTTCTAGTTCTCCCCCAGCATTGACCTCCATGAAAATCAAAACCCTAGTCCATACCCTAATCATAGCGCGCGTCTGTCGCCTCGTTCGAGCCCTCTCCAAGGCCAAATCCATCCTCATTAAGCACATCATGTACCCTCAAAACAAAAGCAAGCATTATAGGAAAAAAATCTTCTTTGGTTCCTTCAGATTGCACTACAACTATTGCTCTTCCTCGCATGTCGCTCCCGTTCCCGCCCCGATCCTCAATGAGTACTTATACTATGACTCCACCTGGAACTCTGTCGCCAAGTCAGCAGATACTGACTCAGCATCCCCGCAGCTGACGGGGTACCTCCAGTGGCTCGAGGACAAGGTGCAGGACAGCGACAGCTGTAGCGAGGAGGAGAAGAACGAAATCGACAAGCTCGCAGACATGTTCATTGCCAACTGCCACGAGAAGTTCAGGCTCGAGAAGGTCGAGTCCTACAGGAGATTTCAGGAAATGCTCGCCAGAAGTGTTTGATGTGTATATTTTTTTCCATCAGCAGTATCGCTGACATAGGGATTAGAACCAGCCACCTCATGTTTTTTTCTTTTTTTTCCCATTCTTGATCATAATTGTGTCTTCTTGGGAAGAGGCTACAATGCTATGGCATGATGATGGGTTATTTTTGGGTTTTCTGTACATTTCAGTTCTCTGCAGAATTAGCTAGTGAAGCTCAAGGTTGGTATCTGTAAGATTTTAATGGTGGAACTTGATATGTTCCTTTTATATGTGAATTACTTTATCAATTAGCTGCAAGGAAATGTGAAAAAAGAGAGCAAATCACGAATGTGTGTGAAGCTACAAAATCTGCATGATGTATCTGCCAAATTAATGGAAAATCTGTATTATTAATTAATGGGTGTCTCATTTTTTCCATGCCAATATTAATTTAAATTAGGATTTTGCTGTTGGATATTATATACAGTGATATTGAGATATGTTTTGTCTTGTTTACTCATCTACTCATCATTAGGTAATTAATTAACAATATCACTGTTTGTGTCCAGTTGTGTTTGATTAATTACCTTTACCTTAATGTCAGCGTCTCTTCTGTATTTGTATTGACAAATTAACATAGAGTACTAAAGATTCCTATTGTTTCTATTCATGTAATAAGATCAGTTAATTAGAAGGTTCCTTGTGCTTTCTTAATCACTTTTTTAGCACATTTTACTTTAAATCGAGTGTTAATATTGATAAAAAGTTTAAAACTTTCAGATCCGGGTGAACGGATACAAAAGAATATTGATCGAAAACAAATTAATTTTAATATTGTATTAAAATCCGATATGATCCGAATTATTGGGTAAATAGAATTGATTCATCTCCTTGGACAAAATCAATCTCATTCACTTGCTTCTTGTCTGTATCTCAGAGTAGGTAGTGACCAGTGAGAAAGAGGGCTTAGTTGTCTACATTTCACTTCACTTGCTTCATATTGACTTGTTAATTTGTACTTGGCGTATAAGTTAAAGAAAGTTGAAATTTAATTTATTTAAAGAAAATCAAACAGTTAAATAGAGACTTTAAAATATTTATCAAATAATATTAATTCATATTTTGTAATTTCCAGCATCACTCATTTTTAAAAATATATATATATACATATATTTGCTTGAGCCCATGCTGTCAATTTCATTCAAATCTATCATCCCACCTTTTTTTTCTTGCTTTTGTTGAATTTATGATAGTTTTCAAATTTCAAGGCTATACACTTATTTTCAAGTGACAAGAGGGACCAAATCTTTGTTTTTTTTATCTCTTTTTCTTGAGCTGGATGAGGAAGTGAGGAGAGGGGACCAATATATTATAGGGTATTTCAAAGTTGTCTCCAATAGGGCCAAATTGGATTTGGACAACAAGTCACAGCTCTACATATACTTTCAATTTCAGATCTAAATGGTAAATAAAGTTTGAATGTGGTTGCTTCTTTATTTATTCCAAAACATCTTCTTAGGTTGCTCTCAGCTTTAGCAGTGAAAGAGACCCATGACCAAATGTGGGTTGCTTTGGCCTACATGTGTTCCTAACTATATCATTGAACTTATTTATATCATGTTAATGGGGCGGATTCAGTAATCCCCATCGTCTATTTTTAAGAATGACAATGGGTAGATTCGAGGCAGAAATTTAATTTTATTGAATTGAAGATATCATGTTTTTGTTGGGTTTATAATAGTGTGTCTCTGTATAAGGATGACAATAAGATGAATTCGAGATTTATTGTTATTCCTATCTACAAGGTCAGGTTGAGGTATCGATCTCCGTCCGGTTTGAAGTATTTTGCCTTTTTAAAAGGATGACAATGTGATTGATGGGTTCATGACAGTTCAGTGATACCAAGTCTCCGTTGAGTTTGAGATTCTTTATCATCTCTAATTTAGATCAAGAGGTTAAATCATTAGTTTGGTGGCCATAACTCATATCAAACCCAAAATATAAAACATTTACCTAAAAAATGATATTAATACGACCATACGAGTGAAGTCTCTTTTCCAAATCTAATATATACACTGTTTTAAAAAAAAAATTTACATCAAATCTTATTTACCCATAAAATCTTCTCCACTTTTTCAACAAGATCGAACTATCGACTTCACCAAAACAGTGTGATACTCAACTGCTAAGGTATCCCTTTAAGAACACACATACAATGTTGAATTCAAAGAAGTTTCCTTCTATCTTAAAGTAAAATGCTCAATACTAGTTTTTATACAAAATTATGTAATCGAGACTAATCCGTGCATCATAAGGAATGTTTAAACTCGAGATTTCTTATAGAAAAAAAAAAACAAAATCAATTCAAGCCCACATTTGGTAGCATTCTGGACTATTAGGCCTAATCAATGAAAAGCCCATTGCATTATTCTCTAAGCCTCTTATTGGGTTTCTGAAATGAAGCCCATCTCAAGAACTTCCTTGGAATTGGAATACATGGAAAGAGACCGAACCTTGTACAAGACAACATTAATCATTGGAATATATGGAACAAGGTTGGTCGGATCGAAAATAGGTTTCTCCACTGTAAAGCCATCTCCTATACTTATATTCAATAACCTAAAACCTAAAAGATGCAATGTATTTATAATAAAATGGGTCACGAATGGATCCATCCAAGTACTAAGATTAATTAACAACCCCACGTGCACACTCTCCACTTTCCATCTGTTTACTACAATTGGATATGGGCACCAACACCAACTCATCTTTGACCCAATTTTCAATACATCTTTCTTCTTATTTTCCATATTATATGAGTTGATATAAAATAAATTTTAGAGCACTAATTAACGAATATAATATTATTCTCTTGTGAGATAGCGTTAGTCTTCACAAACTATTTTAACTATTATATGAATAAAATATATTTTATATACTAATCATAAACGATAATTTATTTTATATGTTTATTTCTCAGATAAGTAACATGCATATACGTTCTTGTTAATGGCAAAAATAGTGTTTTAAATGCGGGAGTTCTTATTTTATCTTGAGGTGTTTGAACTAATCTCTCGTGATCATATTTCGTTTGATATAAAACCATCCCGGCTGATGTTAAGAATTACATTGAATATGTTTTTTAAGTCATTAGAGACATGAGTACAATTTATATTGGAGAAGAATCGGTTTTTGAGTTTTCTTTATTGAAACTGTGTTCCTTTTTAAGTGATGTTCGTATATTTTATATTTGTTTTGACGAAGTAGATCGGCTGATAAAGAAATGTTAAGAAGAAAATATGTATTACAACACTTTAGTCATTAACAACAATTCACTTTCTTATAGTTTTGGATATAATTTTTACACACCTGTATTAATTAGCAGTACATGTTGTATAGAGCTTACAAATAAACAAGTATAGAAAAGTGAGTATATAATGGATTTGTATTGCATTTAAATTAACTTACCTTAATTGCTATACATGTACAATTAGTAAAACTAATTAATACAAAGCAAAAGAGAAACATGATATAACAATATATTAATTTATGTATTTTGACATGCACGATCGGATTAGGAGGCTGAATGCTCAGATCAGACCGATCGACTTTGAAGACATTGCAGACATATGATCTTCGGTTGAAGATATAGTATACTGGTACGAAGATGGTACATGGAGCAGACGAGCACCAAGAAAGAAGATTGAAATATTAGTTCTGGGTTGGATTGGGGACACTTGGTGGAGCTGTCCTCAGGCTTTGCTTCACAGCTTTCTTGGCTTCTTTCATGGCAGAGCTTGATGATGATGATGATGATTGAGTTGTGGTTAACTTTTCATGAACTGAAGCCACTATGGAAATGAGTAGCTTCCTGCAACTGGGTTTGGTTGTTCTTGGTTCTTGGAGTTGGAGACATGAGCACAAGGAAGAGGACATGATGAGAAGCAGAATAAAGAGAGCAATTACACCTCTACTTTTCATTTTCTTTTTTACAGGAGGGAGAGAAGGAGAGAGAGATCGAGACTTGATGAAATGTGGGTGTAGCTTTGTGGTTGTGAATTGTGTGGAGTTTGTTTTATTATATATGTCCATGTGATGTGTGCTCAATGCAACATCATTCATTATTATGACTTCCTAACCCCTAATTATTCATTATTAGACTCCCCCTCCATTATTCATCAACTCCTATTCCATATCTTCTTCTATAGTTCAACATTCTTTTGACCGGTCGTGTGCACACAAGTAACAATAATATCTCATTCTATACAAATGAAAATCTAGTACAAGATAGTGATCAATTGTTTGATTTGTGGATCGATTAATAAGTGTTAAACAATTATTATTATTATTATTATTATGGTTTAGGGTTGTACTTGTACTATATATAGGGGCGCATTCAAGTGAGAACCCGTGAGAACCACCCAAATGTAACGAGGGTGACGTGTATT
>JAYMTQ010002284.1:0-11727 GCA_036897385.1 Geranium incanum
TAACAACATTTAAAAAAATCCAAATAAAGCCCGAAATAAGCTTTTAATATTTAAAATCTTAGCCTACAATCTGAGGCGTAAGCCTCAACCACCTTCACGGAGCAAAGGCGTTAGCCTCGATACACATGTTAGAGGCATAGCCTCAAAGACTGCTTTTGACTGCCCGACCTCAAGGCGGGCCTCAAGGCGTAAGCCTCAATAGCCTTTTTAAACCATGATCATATCCGGATATGATCAAACCAGTCTCAATAGCCTTTTAAAACCATGTAATTATTGTTTACAAATTACTCCAAGAGGCTTTTAGAAAATAGATTGACCACAGTGGAAGTCACTATTCAGTACTTATTTTGAGACTGGCCAAAAGGCCCAAAACAACTATATCTCAATTATCCATCAAATATTGCTGAAGTTAATTTTAGGATTATACTTAGATAGATCAGTACATCACTCCGGTACCACTTCTTGATTGTGCAATTTTGTACATTGTACAGTTTATTCCATCTCTATTCACCTCAAGTTTTGTTACATCTATACATAAGAAAGCTAAGAGACTTAGATCACAAGTATGAGATGCCGAAAATATTATGCAAGCATACTATTCCTCTCAAGTTTGCCGGTCAAACAAGGAAATTCTATAACATTTTGCACGTTGATTGTTAAATTTCATGTAAATGATTCCATTTCTCACAGTTTTAAATATTTTTTTGTTTCAAGTGTTACTTAACTGACTTTAAATAACTTTTTATCAATGTTCTAAACAAACTTTAGGCGCTAGCCAGGAGGAGAGGGCTTTCTGTGGACTAATCGAGGATTAGTCGGAAAAATAAATAGGGTTCGAGGATTAATCGGGAATTAACAGAGAATTGATCGGGGAGTAGTCAGGGACTAATCGGATAAGTCAGTGATTTTTAGAACACTGCTTCTGCTTTTTATTGATAACTCGTGTGTTTAGAGGAAAATGTGTTTATATATCAATGATTTTGGAATATTGTATAGAAGAAAATATAGCCTAAAACTATTATATTTCAATCTAAGCATATGCAGCTATACAATATTATTGTTCAAATATACAATATTATTGTGTTTATACAACATACAATGTGTTTATATATTCAAGTCAGAAATATAAACCTCAACTCAGAAATCCCAAACCCTAAATCATACAAATAAAAAACCCAAATCTGTTTTCGAAGAAAAAACCCTCACCCCCTAGAATCAAATCAGAGTGAAAGATCAAACCCTAAAATACAGAAAACCCCCAAATCTGTAGTCAAAGAACAAACCAAACCCTGAATCAGCATTGAAATAAATAAAAATCTAACCCCAAATCGTGACCAAATCCTAGAAATCTAAAGCTGAAATACACGACTCACCTAGAACAGGAGAGCTTGAGATCGATCCTGTTTGTGGAGAAAGAGGAGACGGAGAGAGAAAAAGGAAAGGAGATTGTGTGTTGGCTTTATTTGGGCTTTATAGCGGCCCTCAGACAGTTAGCAAGACAAACCCAACGGACCTGGGCATTGAGGCAATTTTAGCCCAATATTCAAACATCAACGGGCCTAATGAAATGTTAAGTTAGTTATTGGCCTTCAGCAGTTAGCAATAGTCTACTTTGGTCTGGACTTCTGAAACTTGTACCAAATGTATAGTTCCATTATAATTACAAAATCAAACCAGCTCCATTTCTACTTACAGAATCTCACCCCTTGAGATTTAGCAGTAGATTACATTTTGGTCTGCTCTTAGTTCTGATGCTCCTACTGGGCGGTACACTAAATGATTGCTTACCATTTTTAAGTCTCTCACGACCTTAATTTTCATGCAAGAACTTTGCTGATGGACACTAGTTAAATCTAGGCCATTTTACGCTTTTTCAAGGGGCGGCTTGCCAAATCAACAATCTGGTTTTCAATTTCTGGCAGATCTTTTTCCTTATCAGCAGCCTCAATCAGACTCTTCACCATCTTGTCCTGCTCATTCCGAGCCTGAGCTTTCAAGTTCAGAATCACACTCTCAAGCCTACTCTTCTCCATCCTATGAAGCTCAGCTCTCATCTTCAACACAATGATCTCATTCTGGCGCTTGTTTTGCTTCACCATCAAATCACACAACTCCACAACTCTCTTCCTCGGCTCAAACACGTTGTATCCTAAGCTATGCAACTCCTCCATCGTCTTCCACAGCTTTCTGGCCATGACCCAGAAATCAGATGCTCGCAGTTGGTGGATCTGCTCGACTGTTTCTTCAAAGGTCCGATCCCACTCAGCCTCGAGATTTGTCCTGGCCGTTCCAGAGTAGCAACGGAGCTGAAGGAAATGGGGGCTCTGAGGAATTCCCTTGAGAATCCGAGATATTAAGATCACGGGTAATGGTGAATTCAAGATTGGATAACGGTTTGATTTCTTTTTCACCTCCTTGGGCTTGATCACAACTGGGACTTTGTTCTCATGCTGAGAATCAGCAACAGTTGCTTCTTCTTTTCCAGACGACTGAGACGAAAGATGGAACCTAAAAGGATTTTGGTCTTCATGCAAAAAACAAAAACAAAATTCAGCAGATATGTCAGATGACAATTGATAGGTTGCAAGATCAACATATGTATTGCAATCCATCAAGGCATGTTCAGAAGTGTTTTCTGTTGCTCGAGTCAACTTAAGGATGGTAATGTGGCAGGTTTTCTCTTCCCGTCCCGCCTAACCGGAGTATTATACTTACCAGATGTAGGCGGCATTGGGTTGTGGGAAGCAGCAGAAGATGGGATCGTGGAGGAAGGTGTTGCTACGAACAGCTTCGGCTCCTGTTGCGTCTGTGTTGATAGCAGGTGTCGTCCCAAACAAGGAAGTTGATGGTGACGAGGAATGTGAAAATGAGAATGGGTTGAGGATGAGGAGGCCCGAAGAAGCCGCTGTACTGTCCTGTGGAAGAGCTGAGCAAGTGTTGCTCCCTCATTGTTTGTTCAGTTTTGGGCGATGAGAGAATGCACTCAAAAGACAAACAGCTTTATACTTGTTGTAGAGTATCCAATTCGGTCCCGAATTGGGATGGTTCAAATCAATAAAGTTCAAAATTTTATCCTCCAGATTCTGTGTGTTTGGTTGCATACTTTATTAAATTCAAGGTCAATAGTTTGACTATTGCTCACTTAAACACTGACTTAGGCTATGCAAACACTTTGGTTTCCTCTCTGTATTTGTTCAATGACCTGAACACTAGAGTTCCAACCAGTAGTGGTGGTAAAAGAAGATCCAGATTTGAGCTCCAACAGTCAATAATTGTTCGGTTTCAATTCAAATTTGAAGTAATCAATAAATTAAAGTTCAGTTTTGGCTCTCAAAAGCTAGAACCACCAATTACAACTGCATAACCCAACAAGAACCAATTGTAATATTTAAATTGCAAACTATATATACCAAAAATGTTGTATTTAAAACATAATGTTTGATTTACAGTTCCATTTTCTATAATTGCAAATTTAAGTTTTTGCCCATAAAATCGTCTGATTCGATCCATAAATTGAGTACAAAATAAAGACTCAAAATCAATTGGTACTAGTCTGTCAAAACCAGATCGTCCTTGATGCGGCTGCATCAATACTATATTTCAGCGCACTATTCTGATCCCGCTAAGGGTTTATTTGTCCTCTCACATTGTATTTTACCGATTTCTATGCCACATGTGTCTTCACTTTGTTTCGAGTGTGTTTATACATGTTTAGGTCGAAAACAGGCTAAAGACAGAGCTTCCTGGAAGCCGAGCAAAAAAGAAGGCATGCCACGACATCATGTCATGGCCTTGACATTGCCCCGTGACATCAGATAAGCCACGCCGTGTTAGCTGGACACGTAGACCTGGAGAATTGGAGCAAAAGGGCATGTCACAGCCGTGACATGTCCCAGTGACATCCCAACTTGGAGCGCAAGAAAGAGCGTGGAGCGCACACAACAAAATAGGAAATACCCATGTCACGCTCGACCATGTCAATCCTCTCACCAATGGTTCTGGTTTTAACTCCTAAAATTCAAAAATCATTTCACTCTGTTCATTTCTAGACCGGTTCCAGAACCATGACCACCCCTAGTCGTGGTTGGGAAGATGGAGACCTAACACATACTTCTCTAGTCTCAGTTAATTGTGGCCAACCTAGAAAAAGTTCCATGCATAAGAATTACGGGAAGTCAATTGCAGAGCTTATCCCTAATGAAGAGCCTGCCATCCCCGTGATAGTGAAGAAAGGGTCCTGCAGCTATGGTTGCTCAACATGACTTGCTTAACTATGTTAACAGTATCACAAAACCCAACTGAGTTAAATAGATGAAAAGGCTATTTGTTGTGTGGGTTACACTTTCAGATCATCTATATTAGTCAACTACTGTTACAAGGCTTGTGTTAACTAACATGGTAATATATACTTACCAGTAGTTGCAAAGATTTTGTGCTTTGGTATTTACTTCACATTGCCTCCAATAGTAGCCACCTTCACACATCACTGTTCTGAGGCATGAGCAACAAGCAATAGGCGAGCTTACAGTGAATTGTAGCCGCCACTGTCCATGTGAAAGAGTTTATGTATGGGTGCTCCTCGGAAGCTGCTACAATCATCTGGCCCCACAAGCGACCATCATCACAGGTATATTAGCCCTATAATATACAGTCAAGACATCATCTGGTGGCTGCAACTGCAAGTTTGACCTGCCACCCTAAAATCGGAATGGAGCCCTGAACTAAACCTGCAGCGTGTACTTAAGAATCTAGTAGAGTTCAGTTTCACTGAGGCACTCGCTTGTGCCATTGAAATGTTGTTGATAAAGTACTACTAAGCAGATTTAAAAGTACCCTTGAGACTATGCAGCAGCACTTGAGAAGTGAGAAACCAAACGAATCTAGAAGGGGCTTATCGACGACTAAACAACCCTATCAACACCAGAGCACAACACACCAATCCATGTCAGAAAAGATGGATGACGACCAGCCTCAACTATACAAAAGCCGCCAATCAATTCCGCATTCTAACTTGTATACTTTACATCATTCATTCAAGTCTTCTGTCAGTTCTTTCTCAAATCTGGTCCTTTCAGGTGCCCTGCCAGTACAAGATTTGGAGTAATATATACAAGGTGGATTAGAAATGCAGTTTGAATCTCATGATAATAGGACCCAGCTGTTTACCTGCCACGTAGGCTAGCAGGAGACCTCCCGTCAATTCCATCACTGACAATATCATCTTCTAATTCACTCGTACCGAAATTTAGCCAATGGTTGTTGACACTCACTTCAGAACTAGCATTACTGCTTGTTGCATGGGGGGAGTCTGAAACACTGACTGTTCTGCTTCGTGCAGGCCCTGACCTCACACTATACATTGAGGACACGGGTATATTCGTCATCAATTTCCGTAGATTACCAGGAATGGTTCTCCTTATATCCTGTTCAAGGAATCCATATCAGAATTTTGATATGAACCTATAATCATGATTTTAGTAAATTGTGCGCACATGCGCGAGGATAAATAACACCAGCTCAGAATTCAGAGAAATGCATACCATATGCCGCATAGCCATATCCAAAGATTTCTTCGAGAGTGTTCTTCCAAAGCCCGTGTTTTCTGGAGATGAAGATTTTGCAGACAGATAACCCTGAGGAGATTGTTTATCATCTTGCTTAGGTGGTACCAGCTTCCGCATGTTTATTACCCTTTCAACCATTTTTGTTCCATATAAAACAGGGCTCACGTTGTCATTAGGTTTCAAATGCCCACGACTGACTGCAGGAACAGAGCCACCACTGGGATGTAAAATGCCATTTGGCGGCCTTCCTCGCGATGGAGAGCATGATTGCCGCCTTGGTCTTGTAGGAGGACCAGGCTCAACGGAAGAAGAGCGAGGACTGGGAACTCCAGGCCTACCCCTTGAGGCGGAAAGTGGCCTCTCAGGTGCTGATGTCCTTAAATTTGGTGGTTTATTGTGTGAGTAACCAGGTATCTCGGAGGGCTTCCACGGTCTGGATTTCACTGCTGGAGAAGTGTCGTGTGGTGTCACCAGATCCTTTGATGTTGTGGAAGCTGGCTTGGTCACTAAAGAAGATTTAACTTGAGGTCTGGTTACACTGGTTGCACTTGATGGTGTGGATGGTTGGCGAGTTGGTGTGGGTGCCCTTGATGTGGATCTGGTTGGAGGTAATGAGGGCCTGCTAGTGGGTGTTGAAGATCTAGCTGTAGATCTAGATAAAGGTGTAGAGGATCTTGAAGGAACAGTGGGCTTAGTCGCCGAAGCTGTTGGCTTAGCTGCGGTAGCTGTTGGCTTAGTTACTGTAGTTGTTGGCTTAGTTACAGACGCCGTGGTCTTCAATGCAGATGATGTGAGCTTAGTTGCAGGTGCTGTGAGCATAGTTGCAGATGTTGTGGGGTTAGTTGCAGATGCTGCGGAACGATTTGAAGGCAAAGTGGACCGAGTCGAAGGTAGTGTAGCACGAGAAGTAGGTGTTGACGATCTTGAAGGCTTAGATGCTGAAGGCAATGTAGGACGTCCAGTTGGAGTTGCAGGTCTGGATTTAGGACCTCCAGATGATGAGGGCCTGCGAGTCCCTGCACTTGAAGGGTTCAACCCAGGGGAAGAAGCTGGTTGTCTAGATACTAAGCTGCTCCTTTTTGCAGGCTCTGGCTGAGGATTTGATAGCTATAAACACAATGAGAAAGCAACAATAAAAAAGGCTTATCAACATATACTAAATGGTCATGCCAAATACATCCTCGGTTTCAGAATAAGTCTTCACTTTGATTTCTAGCAAAACCAAGGATTAATCAAGTTAGGGCCTTCCTAAAATGCTCAATTTAACTAACTAATACAGGGACGTCACTGGAACATCTGTACACTTATTTTGGAAGGGAGGAAGTGCACGTGCAAGAATACCAAGATAACAAATCCTTTCGAATTAGCCACTTCCGTAAGAGAAAACTTTTTTATCCCTTAAAGTGCAAACCAATCCCACAATAACCTAGATTGTATATGTAATACAACCAAATTTTCCACCGAACCAAGGACTAAGCTCCATTGTTCTAGACTCTAGTAGTTTAGGTTTAGGACAGATGATGATTTTTCACTTTTATCGGGCAAAAGTCAAATAATACAATTCAAACACATCAGGAAAATTAGTGCCATCCAGAGTAAAATCTAAGAGAATGCTCTTACTCTAGATTTGATAGCAGCCGGACGAGCCTTTGGAGTGCCAATCTGACTCATAATGGTACGTTGTGGTTCCAATTCCAAAGAAGGAAAGAGGGGAGTACCAGGAGGGGTTAAAAGCCTGAAAAGGAAGAATGCCGCAATAAAACCAATTAATTATCAGCTAAGGTTCACTTGAAATCATTTATTATGGTCTTTAAAGTTTCAACACACTAAATAATTAGGAAACAGTCCGCATTTGTCTTGGTACAGAAAAAACTTCAGATATTAAGTGTCTTATACTATTGGTTCTTTCCAAAACAAAACAATAGCATAACGAGAATTCTTCAGTTTCAACAAAAAAAACTGATTCTCTAGCAAGTAGAATGCTTATTGATGATAACACAGATGTTTCAACTGTAAAAGAAGAAAACCACTCCTTGAGAAGTGCATCATAATTCATAACCATCTTATGGGGAACTTGCCTAGAACTAGAATGACTTTGAAATCTGGGGCTCAGAATGTAACATACTAAAAAGGTCCTTCAAATGCATGGAAGTACGTCTACTTTCTTCAATTGGGCATCCCATTAACCAGGAAACAACACATAGCAACACTAAACTGGCCGAAAGAGACAAAGGAGGATACAAAATCTCATACTGATCTACTGAGTTATCAAGTTCGAGCAATTAAAATAGCAAATTCTACTAGTAAATGTAATGCAATCCAAAAACTTAACTGTACATTTGAAAGGTAAAAGCTGCAACCACATTACCAGTCATAATCATTTTTATCATTTTCGGAATCAAGGAAATCATCAGCACCAGCCTTTCGTGGAGGAACGGCTGATGTAATATTAAAAATCTGGGAATTGTCAGGACTTGATCCTGCAATGCAGTAAATACCATAACACGTAATAAGGACCAATCCTGAAACTGATAAGAAATCCACATGACGATTAATTAGAAAGATAATTGAGCGAGCAACAATTAGCTGCTTCTGCTTTTCCTAATCAGTTCCGGTCGTCTTTCAGTTCTAGTTTTCAATTTTTGCAACAAATTTAAGCATAGCAGCGTGCAATAATCACTTTAAGATACACAAATTATTTTTACCTAAAGGATCGTCAAACTCTTGGGAATTATTCAGGAAAAGATCATCACGATCCTTCTCGTGCTTCTGCATCTCCAGAAACAATGAGAGATCTTCTTCCTTCTCCTTCACCATCGAATCCCTGAGTTGCTGCATCTGCTTCGCCATGGAAGCTTGCATTTGCAATTCCTGTGCCCTAAAACTACTACTCATCATGCAATCTACAATTATCCAGCGGTACGGACACCAATGACAGGCCTAGAAAACCTAGCTCAGCATAGCCTTCAAGTTTCAAGCAAGAACAATCCTAATTGCTACTTGCACCAATCTCTCTCGCTCCAAATGCTACTCTAAGACCAGAACCAGCAACCGCCATAGATGCGAAATCGAGCTCAGGAGCACGAACCAGCGTGTAGACAACGAGCATTTCGCCGTTACTTCTTCAAATGACACAAAATTTCACGGAAATCAACACTACAGAAAATGAGACCCGAACCTCAGCTCGAAAAAAGCGCCATTGTTGAAGGACAGTGAAGATAAAGCGAGAGATAAGGAAGCTGAATCGCGAGATCTACAGAAAATGTAGAGAGAACAGTGAAGATCAAGCGAGAGATAAGGAGGCGAAGATCACGCGGTCGAGTGGCAATAATGTAAATAAGGTGGGGTTTGGAGTACAAAATGGGGAAGATGAATACGAATTGAAGTAGGCAGTTCGATTTTGTTGGATTTATCTTGTGCGGTGGGACAACTTTAAAGTTTCTTCTCACTTAAAGCCTACGCTTTCAGGTGGTACTTTCTGGTGGACGCATAATTACGATAGTACCCTTTACATGCTTTTCATTTGAAATCAAACATTTGCAGATATACCACCCTCTAACTTTTCTGTAATAATCGGGCCACTTTCCGACAACTCGAAGAATATGCGTCCTTGAGAGCAAAACCAAAACTCAAAACAGCAATTAATTACCGTATCAAAATGAATCAGCAGCAGCAGAAGAAAAAAACAATGGGTGCGAAAGAGACGAAGAAGACGATTGTTATTGGTCTAAGTCTCTGCGATGAAGAGAGGCTTTGAAGATTGAGAGAGATTGGGGAAGGGGCTGGGTCAAACGACGTCGTTTTGATTGCAGAAGCCCCAAATTCATCTCCGATGAAGAAATCGAGAATGGCGGGGAAGAGCAGGAACGAGGCTAGCAGCAGCAACGGCGGCGTGAGTGACAGAGGAGGGAGGGTCGTCGGAGACTGTGGCCGGAGAAAGAGCTCTTGTGGGTATTGTAGATCCGCTAGTCGGAGTAGCATCTCTCACGGTCAGTCTTGTTAATTCCTTCAATTTTTTGTCGTTTTTGGTTATATGATTGGTCAGTGATCGGGTTGTGGTTGTTCGTGTGATCGTTTTGGCCGATTTTGATTCTGGGTTGCTTAGTTTCTGGCTTGTTTGGTGTTTGATTGATTGAATTTTATAATTTTGTTGAGTTTTTGTTTGGTATATGATTGGAAAGTTGTGGTTTTTTGTGCTTTGATGGGTGTGTTTGATTCTAAATGTTTGCTCAAATTGAAGTGTGCGTCATGAACTGAACAAGCTATCGCTGAGGTTGGTTCTTATATAAAGAGCATTACTTCTGAGAATGTCAGGTTGTAACAAGAAACAGCTTTATCCGGGTTTTGACACTCTATGGTTGTTTTGGTTTGCATAAAGAGATGTGTGAGTTTGTGAATATCATGCTGTTATTGGAGGGTCAATGTAAGCTGAGAGCAAATGTATGCTAAAATCAGAGTGTAATTGAAGTGTGCATATCAGAAATATGATGGGAAATCTAAACTGTGAGTAATAATTAAAACATGTCATCAGACTTTTTTAACATGACTCTGACAGCCTATCGCGTCAATGGGAGCTGCTAGGCCAAAAATGGATTAAGGAAACCACTTGTCATGCAAACAGATTAGTAATGTAAAGTAATGTAAAAAAGCGATCTAATAGAGATAGACACGCATCGATTCTAACAAATTGAATTTAAGAATGAACAATTGTCACTTTTTGTGTGAAGGTTCTTGTTCCATCTTCAGAGTAAGGCATTAGCTTGTTGGTAATGGTGATAACCATATTGCCTGTTATCCATGTATACAGTCACTTTCATATACTCATGATGTTACTGTTTATGGTTGGTTCTCTTTATCATGGCTTGTTTGTGCAGGTTTGTGGGCGCATAGCATTACAGTTGATGATTACCAAGGTTGGTGCACTATGCTATATTGTTACTCAAAGTCAACTCTTCTTACCGTCTTTTTTACCCCCATGCGTAGAATGTCCTTTACTTCTCAATCCTAGCTGGTGGATTGTGATATCATTTCTTGCCATCCATTGTTTCATTGGTTTCCTCCTAGAGTCTGATAGATTTTGTTGCATATGGCATGCCCGTGATCAAATGGATTACACAACTTGTTCCTCACAGCTAAACTAATTAAATATATTTCTTCTAAAATGCAAATATTGTAGCAATCAATTTTCCAAAAAGATTGTGAATTGTGATATATTAGTGTCTCTCGAAGCCGAAGGTGTTTGTATGCAATGTAATCCTCTTCGACAAATTGGCAATTAACATCTTCCGTTTAAGTTCAATTGGGATTTATTACCTTCTCTCATTTAAGTTCAATTGAGACATCTTGTTCTAATGCGCGTTTGATAGATCTTCTTGACCGGGGTTGGAGAAGGTCTGGCTGTTTCCTCTACAAACCTGAGATGGAGAGAACATGTTGCCCTGCATATACTATTCGACTGAGAGCTGGTGATTTTCTTCCTTCCAAGGAGCAACTTCGAGTTTCTAAACGAATCCAAAGGTGTTTTTTTATATGTCATTTCCTTCCATTTTGGGTTGATGTATAATTTGCACATTAGTTATGCCATATTCCCTTTAAACCCTTTTTTTCTACAATAGGTACTGTAGTTTCTAATTTTGTTTGCTCCAAGATGCGTTCATCACCTTGATGTCAAAGCATTAAGTCCACAACTTCCCACATTATCAATATTCAGAAATTAAGCGGGTGGACAATAATTGCCTGAGGAAACAGTAATTTTAAATTTTTAGTTGAAATTATTCAACACATTTTTATTAGTATCAGGAAAATAATTTAGAAAACACTGTTGCATTTCAAACTGAGCCATTATTGATGGAAAATAGTCCTGTGATATTCTTGCTGATCATTTTATTTGAAATAGTGCTACTTAATGGTTGGGAATTGAGAAGGTTCTATGTTTGGCACTTCCTCCTCAGATTGATATATGTGTAAAAATGAGTTGTACATATTGGGCCGGACTCCACGACTAAAAGCTCAAGCTATTAGTTGGGTTTGACCCTTCCCTTTATATACACTCAATTTATTTCACTTCTTTTCCATGTGGGATTCACTTAAATTCTCCCTCTCATGCTTCATGTACGCGTGGGGCTTATTTCCCTTTCACGCTCGTGCACGCATGAGCCTCTAC
>JAYMTQ010002285.1:0-11727 GCA_036897385.1 Geranium incanum
ATAAATAAGAGGTCATTCATGTCCCCCCGTTCTGGTCGTTGTTTCAACGTGTTTTTCAATCCGGCTTGCACGTGAGAGGGGTGTATAATATCACGTCTGAAAGATGTGAATCTGTTAACCAGTTTAAATAATAATCTAAGCCTCCACCTATCAGTTTGAGCTTTTACATGGCTTGGGCTTGCCATTTGTTTCGGGTTTAAAACCCATGGATCAGAGGCCGTTCCTACACACTTACTCGTTATTTTTACATGCCTTTGAATCCGAATTGTACGTGAGAGGAGATGTTAGAATACCGTATCAGAAATATGAGAATTCATTCACCATCTTAAAGAATAGTTTGACTCTCAGATTGAACTTCTAACATTTTAAAATAACATTATACCGCTAACTATTTATGAACTCTTATATTTATTAATAATTTGTGTACTTAATTTTTCAAGCCTAAAATATAAACAATGTTTATGTAATAATTTGAGAAACTAGGTAGCACATGATATGTCTTTTTGGACACACCTTTAATCTTAATTGTAAGGTGGCATGTATGTTGGAATCTATTGTGTTTGTGCTTTTATTTTTCACTACGACTTTGCTTTTCTATCTTCTTTTAGTGTTAGAAGAATTGTGTGTGAGAGTGAGAGAGAGACGGTAGTGGTGGGTCACAAGGAGGGAGGCAAATTAGGTTAGAGCAGATGAGGTTAGCTTAATCACGAAGAATCAACCAAAAGTTAACAAACGACAAATCAAAATTGAGAGGTACTGTGTAATTAATATATATTCAGACAGAGGACTGACATATGATATATTGCACAAAAGTGTGTTTGTCGGTGCAAACAAAGCTTTCATATACATACGATGTTGTAATTAATTATAATATAATTAATTACCCAGGTTTATGTAAACTTTACAGCTCTTTATGGAAAAAACACAAGTGTCAAATCGAGCTAGACGTTGAAAACTTGTTAATATGGTGTTCACTAGGGGAAGGCAAATCATTATCGAATTGATTCTTTCAAAAAAATTTGTGCTAAAAATTTAAAAAAATTATTCTAGCACAATTTATATACATATGCAAAGTGTGGCCTAGTTCGGTGAGAATCTCATCACACCGTAAAAAATATGCGAATATGTGATGGAGTGTCACGTGGCGCGTGGGCGCTGAGATGACAGACGCGAACACGTGGCGTTGAGTGGTAGTCGCGAAAAAAAAAAATTCAATCTCTCGTTACACCACTTCCTGACAAGGTAACACTAATTTATAGTATGAAACTCAACCCTCTTATCACATGACGTTTTTATATTGATTCTCATAGTTCTCACGTCTATTGTGGTTCTCACTTGAGGGCATCCCTACTTAGGTTATGTGTGTCTAAACAAACATGTCATAATGAGATTTTAAGATTAGAACAATTGAACAAACAAGTTAACACACATATGAGTCTGGATGATGATAAAGTATAAATCATTGGCGAGTCTAATTTAGAAGTAAAAATAACAAATAGGCTGATGATGCTAATTATGCATCAAAACCTAAATATGATTTCATATTTAAACATGACCAAACTAATAAATGAAGACTTTAATATGTTAATCAAATAATTAAGAATTAAATATGTGAAAATAATTTACGAAGTCAAGCCGGTAAAAAAATTTAAATATTTCAAATATAATATTCTAACACTTAATATGAGATTTGGATTATTTTATAACGAACTTAAAAGTTGTTATTACATAGCTATATATAATCAAGCTCTCAATTTATCCAAATCTGAAACTCATAATTTGATCCACAAGTTCATAAAGACCATAACAAAATGATATCAGATTAGTGACTTATGGGAAATTTATGGTTATTTGAAGCAAAATTCGAGACATTCCTTACTATAAACAAGGAAGACAAGATCAAGGCTGAGACATGACCAACCCGATTCAACCACACACCAAGTTGTTGCATGCATGTATTGAATATTAAGACAAGGCAACATGATATGCACGTTTTTGCTTCAAACTCTCCATGAGTTGGCTATTCCTATTTTTGGTAAGACCAGGACTATGATTGACTCCTCTAATAATGAGGCCTAGATTTGATGAAAAGACCTTTGTGGGATTGATACGAACAAGGTTTCTCGCAACATTTCTCATATCTGTCTGTATCGGATCTTCGCCCTATGTCTTCCCTTCTGACTTTCATTCTTTATTATATTTCCTACCGGAGAAGAAAAACGAGCCTTTCTTAGAGGGAGCCAACCCGATGTGATAAGACTCAATGTGGAGGGGGAATTGTTAGGTTTACATGTGAGCTCAAAGTCTCACATCGGAGAATTACATAGCATAAAGATGATTTATATACACATTAAGCTCTAAACTTAATATAATAATCGGTCTTTTTGGTCAAATGCAAGCTTTGGATATTGTATATATATATATTTGTTAAGTGCTTATCCTAAGTAAAGCCCAAATCTTCCATACAAAACCGTGTTATCTCCATATTTTATGAAAATGTTGCATTTTCAGTTTTCAAATAATTGCTGCATTTCGTGCTTCAACTAATAATTAAGATAAGGGGAATCTTGATCTTGTGATTGTTAGAATATTAGCTTATTTTCGTTTCTAGTTTATTCCTATTTTAATTTAGCAATATTATCAACTATCTAAATTTTATATTATTGTTAGCTTTTCCGGAAGGCTCTCTCCTATCATATTACACAGCATCAATATCATAATATTATTTTCTATATCATTTCTATCCATATTAATTAGAATCTCATGTCTACTTATAAATACTGAGGTGGAAAAAGATAAAAAAAAATATGAAAATATCCATAAACTTGGTTATACTTATACAGATCTTGAGTAATCTCTTAACTAAATCTACATTGAAACTAGAAAAATCTTTTGTTAACGCTTGCTTGACCAATTGGTTAAACACTTGAACTTGGGACCAAAGGTTCCCTGGGTTCGAGTCATGCTATAATATCTCGCATTTGTTTCCAACTTTTATAAATGCACTACGATGGGGAGCAGGACTGAAGCTAATATATATTTATCTAGAGTGCAATATTAATTTATACGACAATATATAACTTTGGAAATGAAAGTTTTGTCCATGCGGTGGCCGCCCAAATAAATCATATATTTAATTCCAGTAAATAACAGATTGATTGATATATAGTGGATAAATAAAATTGTCCATAAATAATGTAGTCGATGACCTAATCCTTATGGAAGAATATTCGTGCGTGCATGGCAACACCAGTTTTATTTGTTGATTGCCACTCTAAATCTAATGTTTCACGACAGTAGTGGAGGCTCACATGCACAGGTTAATTACTATGATACTGTGTTTCTAAGACAATAAAGTTAGTATTATTCTTATTTATTTTTTAAGTGGCCTTCATGTGCTTGCAGCATTATTCATTATATATTTACTCAACAAAACTATAAATGTTCACTTCAGATATACCTTTTTTCCCTCCAAAATATTTTCCTGTTTTTGTTTTATTTTGCTCTGTTTTATATATCATCTGAACCTCTTTTAGTGCCTAAGCAGTAGCCTAGTTTAATTTTAATATGTTGGTTTATCCTTAGAGAAACGGCTATAGCTTGCGCCCTTGCCCTACCCCAAGAAGCAAGTTACATTTAAAAATGATAAATGAAAAAAGAGTCATGTAGTACTAAATTTTTATTTGAAACGACCAAACAGTAGAAAAGATGAGACCTTTTGTTTTGTTTATTACCTTGTTCTCTATTCTTAATTGGAATGGTAGTTTTATTATTTTCCAAAATAAGTACATTCACAAAATGACTGATTTAGTATATGATACACAGTAATGTTATATTACATGTCACATTTTTGCCGTTATCTCTTGTTTAAATCTCCTTGGGAAGCTTCAAGATTGTGGCAGAACAGAAGATTGAAAGCAATAGATAGGTGGTACACTACACATAGTCACATAAGGTGTAAAGAGAAAGCACTAGCAATGGAGCTTTACCCCCACAATAACACTGTTCAACAGACACATACTAATTTTGAGAGGAGATGCCTAAACAAGAAAAATATACAGTGTCTCCACTTTTGCAGAACATGTCAAACTGAAGCATCAAACATATGTACTGTAAGAGCCATACCTATACCTCAAAAGCAACAGAGGAGCAATGAGGTGAAAGTTAATTGAATCTTACAGTCAGAAAGAAAAGCACCACTGAATTTTATGTAAAGAGCACATGCAGCATGCAGAGACCAACTCTATGAATTATATGGGCAACAAAGTGTAATTCAAGATGTGTTGATGTTCCCTTCCACCAATTAACAACCTAACCTTATTTAACTTACAACATTAGGATATTGACATTGACTGATGGCAGAAAATGGAGAGAACCCCGTATACTCCTCTTTCTGCACAAAAGGAACTCCATTCATGTTCAGCTACATGCCTCTTGCACGTTTCTTGTCTCCGCACTTTCCTCCAAAGGTTAAAGCTTGATAATCTTTTTATTAGAACGCCTACTACAAGTTTACCGGAGGACTTCCCTGGATTGGCAATACAGTAAATCATTCATCAAATTGATTTCGGTGTGCTTACATCTATCTCTAATACCAATGTATATATCCCAATATAACTGCAGTCACTACGATGATTCTGAAGCATATTATTTCATCAGAGAGCCTTACCTTGAATAAGAGATCATAAGCGATGTGCTCCCATGGCAAGGATACTGACATCAAGCAGCACTTGAGAGGCACCATCTCTTCATCGGAATTTGTATTGGCAGAAGCCGCCGCATAAGCTTGCTTTGCTGCCACAGAGGCAACTGATGCAGCTTTCCTGACAATTGAGCCAATCCCAAAACCCGTCTTTGATGTAACTGGTGAGAAGGGTCCTGAATCTACCTGGCTTTGATCTGATACAGTAAATCCATAATCAGTATATATCGCTCTTTTTGTATCATACCATTGGCCTAGAACAATCAATTATTTAAAAACGGTAACACCTATTTCAGGATACAAACTAGTAGCATGAAAAATAAGATGTTTTCTCTCATAGGGAATAAAAATGCTATGACACAATACAATTGAAGTCTGTTCATATGAATGTATCAGGTAATCAATGATCACCCAAAATTTTCTTTATCCAGCTATAGACGATCCAAATATTCCGTTCACTCTGAATGAGTTTGGTAATATGATGATAGGTGAGAGCCTGGACTCTCAGATTGGATGGTTAGCACAGCAGATTGAAACACAACCAACATAAGCAAGACATGACAAGGGTATCATGACATCACAAGATTAAGAAAAATGCTTTTCACCTTCAACACCAGAAACAGCTACTTCAACTTCTCCGCGTCCCGCAGGACCTTTCATGTAAAGTCTGTCTGTTTTGCCAGGGGACTGACCAAGTGAAAGAAGGCTCCCAAATCGGGACTTGCCAGCTGTCATTATAGGAGAGACATTGAAGAGAACTGAATGAGTCAATCAAATTTCTTAAAATCAGTTGTTGATACTGCATAGAAATTCATATTTCTGAATATATACAAAATTGATTTGTCTGATAAAATGAGAAACCAGAACCAAATTTACTCTTGGTGGCTAAAGTTTAGTATGCACAAGAACCCAGCTGTGAAGTCATAAAACTATCACGTAGGGTGGAAAGTTTCCCCACTGCTCAATATGCAATGACGTAACAATGAGTTTTAGTGGACGAGTCAAAGTCACTGGTACAAATCTTAAAACCGAAGCATTTTTGCACTACTTGCTGTCAGCACGAATGCATTGATAATATTAATAACAAGATAAGATGGCAAAGTTATATTACTGAACATTCTTGAAGCATCAAGGCATTCTACTATGAACATGATTCCATATTTTTTATCAGCAATCGGGTGTGTCAAGTATTGAACTCTAAGACCTCCCTTGTGTAGAAGGAAGGTCTTTCTCACTTGACTTTTAATAAACAAATAGCAGTTTCTTAGACACCATATAGTAAATGCTTTTTTCAACCTTCATCAATTTTAAATGATTTATAGTAATCAAGAGGCTAAATGTGCAACTACCACTGCCCACACTTGACAACACTGAAGTGATCAACCATACATCAGTCCATATTCAGTGTAAACTTGAAGACCACTTGATGCTTCTTGTGTTCAGAGACTACATATTAAATACACAATAGCCAACTCCCCCTCAATAAACAGGAAATAATCCTTAATAGATTCTTCATATATACAATTAGACATTGCTCCTAATTGATTCCTAAATGCACATTCTATTCTCTATAATACATTTAGCATGATAGCCACTCACAATTTTGTTGTAACCAATGCATAGTACAAGATAAAAGGGGGTGAAACTAAGCAGGCACAAAAAAATTAAGAAATCATGGCAACATTTACTGCTCTTCGAAGAATAATTTTACTGATCTAGATACAGATGCAAAAAAGGCAAATATCATCAAAAATCTAAATAGATTTAGGCTTATATGGAAGAAATAAACTTAATCATTTAAGTAATTTATAGCAAATATACCATCATATGCTTCTCGAACCATTTGATAACTGACAAATCCTGAAAACAGAGTGATCTGCAATCACAACCATCAGAAAGTCAAGATGCCCACAAACTCATTCCTGACTACTAATGTGTGATGTGTTGAGAGAACTTTAATTCTGCGCATTCATAAAGAGTATTCTGCTTTTCCAGTTCTAGATATAGTATGTTAGAAAACTATTTACACTAACAATATGCTCAGGACTTCTAAGAAGAATAATATACTGAAGTTGATGAATAAGCCAACACAGATAACATACTATCGTCTCATAACTTGAATTCCTTTGAAATGAAAAGGTTTATACATTGGGGAAGAAAAAAATGAACACTTCCCAAACTGAATATATCATGATCAGAATCCAGAAGACAACAAAGAAGACAAAGCAGAAACCCAATAATGAGAAGATATTAATTATGTTCAGAAACTCCAAGTAGATCATTACAAAGATATACAAATAATTGTTATTTATGGAATGCAATTGACCAACCTTAGTGTTTCTTGTACTTCCAGATTTAGTATCAATTTTCAAAGAGGAAGTATTACTAGTACAACTATCTTGAGGCACCTTTTCACTAGGGAATGCTGCCCCATCATGTCCATTGAGGATTACACAATAGCAATGGTCTGTTTCAGACAATACCTGCAAGAAATACAAATGGTTGATTACAAACTTGTAATGAAGGATAAGTAGTCCAAAAAAATTTCAGCACATTAAAAGAGGATAAAAGGTAGTCGAGTAACCAACTTATTTCGTGCACTACATAAATTATAGAAGTCCATAAGAAGTATTTTGAGGTTATATCAACATAAAGAAAATTTTCTGACATCATTACAGCATACTTGATCATCTTTCAATAATATGAAAAAAGTGACACCGACCATGATATTGTCCAAATAGTAACAAAAATATGTACCCATACTACTATTGTTCAGCCAGCAAAATAAAAACTGAGGCTAGTGGTCTGCACCAATCATGGACATTTTTTAAACTCAGATCTCAAAAAATCAATTCTAAATTGAACATCGAATCAGCTCAACAACTGCCATTAAAGGTAACCTCTCGCCATATCATAAACGAAAACACCAATATTGTATCATTTAAAATATTGAGTCAGCAAATTTACATAAATTAAACTCATAGCCTGTATACAGTTTCAGTGGGACTTCCCTCTTCTTGTTTCTATATCTCAAGCACCTTTACTAAATAATGGTGCATTTAGTTTGGGGCAGATGGTGGTCCTTACCGAGAGATATAGAAGATTTATGAGGCCAGAGAACATGAACGTAAATAGAAAGAAAGAAAAATATATCCAATAGAACCAAATTTGGTGTCCCTAACCAATAGATTCTGCTATCTATAATCAGAATGATTCTCTTTCAGTAGCATTAATATTGAAACAACATTTTGTCTTAATGCTAAAAAACACCATGGTTTGATTAGAGATAAATGTCTAATTCAGTTGTATTAATATTGAAACAACATTTTGTCTAAATGATAAAAAACACCATAGTTTGATTAGAGATAAATGTCTAATTATCAATATATCATGTAAAGTTGATAAAACAATATGCAACTATAATATCATATATCACAGACATAAACTCAAAATAGCAAGATTACCACTGCATCAAAGGTGGAGTCGAAGTCATCAACTGCAAAAGAAATATCTGGATAAGCCGCAGTTGTCTCTACTTCCTAAGTACATGTCAGAAACCGGGTTAGCTAAAGTTGAAGATAGATTTGGACACCAGGGTATCATGCATCTGTAGGAAGAGGTAAACTTGCCTTCTTTGAGTCCAAATGAAAATTAACACGACTAGGAGATGCATAAACTGTCTTGACAACCTACAGAAGTACAGTACATATAGCAAATAAGATCTTAACAGTTAACAGTACTAAGAATCAGAGAAACATCCCCCACCCCCAGTCTGGAGGCTTACAACACATCTTAGTGTACCTTTGAGTAACTATCGGTAGCATCATATTTTGATTTTTCAGATCTATTGCATATTTAAGTAATCTCTATGTTTACAGTCATGAAATTTGTATCCATGTGGACTGAAGGTACTTGAAAGTTGAAAGTATAAAATAAGTTTGACAGACATATACTCATACAGATACTGAAGAAATGAAAGGTATGGTGCTTTTAAACTACAGATACCTTGTATATAGGTGACAGTGGTGTATTTTGACCATCTTGGTGATTCCGTAGGTCCTGATAACTGAAAGAAAAAATATATATAGTACATAATAATGACCACTGAAAAATTGCAAACTTTTATTTATTGAATACTGTATTGCATCCGCTGAGCAAGAATTCACGCTGCCATATTACATAGCCTTCATGCAGAGTGATACTCACTGGTCAAATTAAGAATATATATGCATTGTCATTTCTAGTGCAAAGAACTGCTGTCAAATTGTGGATGACAAGGAATTCATGGACAACTTACCTGCAAATTGCCACAGTTACAGAGAATGTAGTATGAGCAATCAAGTTCAAGTAAAATGTCCGCCTCCAGTCTACTTCTGCATAGTTTTCACCGACTAGCTTTTCCATCTGTTTGGCAGAAGTACACAAATAACTCGAGAGACAGCGGTGTGAACCCAAAACCATAGCATTAGCACATCATGATGTCAGCATTCATACACTAACTAAAAGACCGCATCCTATCGTGCCATATGCACAGGCAAGCTTATAAATTTTCTCATTTCGATTTCACAAAAACACAGATTAACATAATTTCCCGGCGGGTAGGAATTACGAGTTCCTCCACGAACGGCCTTAAGACCTACAGCTAGAGCTAGATGTGCAAAAGAGGGAACAACAACCATTACTAACCGAAGCGGAAACTCAATCGCATGCAATAAATACAACAACTTGGTTCGACAACAACAAACAGAGTAAAGCTCGGGCCGGCTATGAAAGCTTTCTTTTACCTTAGGTGCCCACCTGCGAACGAAGTAAGGCGCATCGCTTTCCATATTATCATTGAAACCATATCCTTGCAAACCCTGCAGCAACATCAGAACCAACCATCAAAAGCAAAATGTCAAACCAAATCAGTAAAACACAAATCATAACCAACAAAACAATTACATGAAAATCATAAAATGCCATACTAATTTTCTAACAAAGAACACCAGATCATCGTCCTGGCGTCCCCTGGACTCCTTGCTGCGGACGAAATACAAATCCATAACATCGTGCCAAAATCCAGAATCCATTTCTACATCAGAGCTATCTTCCTCCTCCACAGTGGTTTTCCCCAGCAAATTCGAGTGCTTCCTCACCATACTCAACAATTCATAGCTGCCAAACACTCACACGACATCAAATTCAAACAAATTACGAACAAGTTCATGGATTTGAGAGGTAAAGCTTGGATTCGAGAAATGGCGGTGCTTACCGGGAGGGGGTGTCTCCTTCGTCTCTGTGACGGAGCATGGCTTCGGCGATCAATGGGTGCTGGATTGGAGAGCGAAGAGTCGACCTAGGGTTTATGGGTGGCGAGTGAAGACGAGTGGCTGTGCCTGTTGACTGATTGGTGATGACCTGCTATGGAGCAGTGACGTCATGGATTCGCTGGAACAAACAAGGAGTGGAGTTGCAGTTGAGAGGGAGCTGTTGCTTGTGTAGAGGTGCACGCTTGTTATCATGGTCCCGCCTCTAGGATTGAAGGGAGTTTCAGACCTGGTCAGGGGCTTTTTCGTAAATAGAAGCATGAGCGGGACTGGATAATATGATCAGTGTGCCTATGATAGTATGATGAATGAGACTATGTCATGTCTACTAGATTTTTGTTTATTGATTAATCTCTCCAAAATCCTTTTGCCTTGCATACAAAAATATGATCATAATTAATAGGATAATTTCATACAACACCCTCGTAATAAATCAAATCTCACATAATGTTTCTTAGAATTTGTTTTCTCTTTGGCGCCCTCTTAGTTTGGTATCTTTCTAAGTTTTCCCCCATCCGTTAAATTTTAACTAACTCTGTTAGATGTTGAGGATAAAAGAACTAAAATGTCATTACTTGTATTTTAAATTTTCAGAAATATGAGTTTCAATCTCAGCCTGTCACTCATTTTCTTTTTAATCACTCAAAAATCACAACTTTTATATATTCTCATACACATAAAAATGAGAGTAAAAAAATCATGTGATTTGTGTTAAACTAAGATAATTTAAAATAAAACATAGGGGTATTTTAGTCTTTTTATTCTCAAAATCTAACAAATTTAGTTGAAACTTAACAGAGAGGAGGCAAACTGAGAAAGATGTCAAAGGGTGTTAATTTTTAAATAAATATTATGTAAGATTTGACCTATTCTAAAGGATATTTTCTAAAATTATCACTAATTTATACATACAAAATGTGTAATTCTTGCAAGCATTTAATATGTTTTTTGGATATTGTCTTGCAAGATTTAAGAAAATCAAATTAAATTTTCACTTTATGAGACATCTTTTGCTGAGTTTCTTATTTGTTTGGCTTCTGATTTTTTTTTCCATTTCAAAACCTTACAAAAGCTCGTTGTGTTATTAAGTGTCTACCAATCTTTGTCTATTTTTATATGACAAATCTCTCAATTTTTAAAACTTTGTTTAACTTATGATAAATGTGTGAATAAATTTATTTGTCTGGGTCATTGACATTTTTTCATTAACATGTAAAAGTAATTATTCACTTTTATAAGTAATAATGATTTTGTGATGGGATATGTGTGAATTTTAATTTATATGCGATGTCATTACATCGATGATCAAATTATCAGTTTTAATTTTAATCAAATTTTATCATAAGCATAATAGTGACTTGGATTCCTTAGGATTAAAGATTGGAGTAAAACAAAAGGAAATAAAAGTTATGTCAACCGAATTACCGGCACCATGCCCCCTAGCCATACCTTTCAAACACACTAATTAATCTAAACATATATATTCATGTGCATTTTGGCTTGTTGCACCCAATAATTTAAATTCATTAGCACCCTAAATATTTATATAAATTTTAACCGATAATAAAGCACACACCCTAAAATTCTTGACCTTAAGCAAATTCAATACAAATATAAAAAATTTAACATTTAATCAAATTCCAAAAAACAAAAATCTAATATTTATCAATTTCAAAACCCCATTAATTAAATATAAAAATTACTTATAATTAATCT
>JAYMTQ010002286.1:0-11727 GCA_036897385.1 Geranium incanum
ATGGAGGAACAAAGGAGGATCATGGCCAATTATAAGGTGGTTTTTTTTTTTAAAAAAATTTTGAATATGGATGACCTTCAAGTTGAGCTACAATGTGGAATTCTCTCTTTTTATAGATCCTTCAGAGGAGGGCTGAAAATTTGTCAAAGGAGAAGGAAGAAATTAGTAGAGAAAATCAAGCTCTAGCAAAACAGCTGGAAGAGGCTAAACAAGGTGCTTATTTTTCTTTAAGAAACTTACTGGGGGCATTTTTTGTCTCAGGTTTTTATTTATCGTCTTGGTTTTGACTTCAGTGAGGAGGTCCATGGGGGATATCAATAGTGAGCAGGCTGTCAAAGAAAGGGAAGAGAAGGACACTAAAATACAGGTATATAGAGTAGAATCATGGAATCCTTCATTTACCTTTACTTCTA
Organism: Geranium incanum; assembly: GCA_036897385.1. Lineage (NCBI taxonomy): Eukaryota > Viridiplantae > Streptophyta > Magnoliopsida > Geraniales > Geraniaceae > Geranium > Geranium incanum. Next base: position 414 of record JAYMTQ010002286.1, read on the forward strand.
TTTTTCAAATTAACATTTTTACCACATATTTCACTCAGATTCTAGAAAAGCATCTGGAGAGGCATAGAGAAGACAGTCGTGCTGAGAAATCAAGGCGTTGGAAAAGTGAAAAGGCTATTAAAGATTCCTTTAGCAATGTTGAGCAGGTACAATAACCATAATCTATGTTGTATTATAGATGTTTATTTTTAATATTTTCCATTCTATTCCCTCAGTCCTAAAATAGGTGGCCCGTCTTTGTAATACAAATCCATCAAAACAATACAAATCCATCAAAATAACAACTTGAGTAATGGGGACATTGAACACATGAGGATAAATGGTGACCAAATGTACATATATTTAATTTGGTCCTCGAACATGCTTGCTTTGCTTATTATTGACTTGCATACATGTTCTTTCTGATAAAATAATCACGTTCATTACACATCTTTTGCCATCATAAGAATGCATATGCCTATTGTAGTGTGGTTTGGGTAATCAATTTTGTTTTTATTTTGTGAATCTCAGGAGAAAACAAAGTATGTAAACGAACTAGAGAAACATAAGCAGGCTATAAAGCAGCTTTCAGAAGAGCTTGAAAAACTCAAGCATGCTGAAGCCAGTCTTCCAGAGGTAACATTTTCTCATCACTGTATACACACACGGGGTGTGTGTATATATATATATAGCTTCTTTCTACCGCACTGTTTGGCCAATATAGTTTTGTGATCTACATATTTTTCATCTGTATTCCTTTTTACTGTCATGGTATATCAATAAGCTTCTATCTTCATTTGAGTTTTCTCAGGGTACATCAGTTCTTCAGTTACTTTCTGGGACTGTATTGGACGATCTTGCTGCCGCATATGTTTTGGCTGTTGAAAATTTTGAAAGGGTAGCCAATTCAGTTTCTGGAGGGCTTGGGGCTCGTGTTGCTTCTGCAGACGCTTCTGTTGCAGATGGTTCGGTAGCAGCTGACACAGGTGCTTGCATTTGCCTTTTCACCTTCTGGACACCCTTTTTTTCTTGTATTCTCTTCTCGTGTAGTATCTTTCATCTTTACATAGCTTTTATGATTCGAAGATGGTTATATTTCATTCCTTGAGCAGGTCGAGCAGTTCCTCTAGCGCCTCGGAGTGCATCTTCCATGGCACCTTCCCCAGCTATAGCTACTACTAGTCCCTTGAGGAGTAAAGCTATTCAAGATAGTGAGAAGAGACCTACTTTAGCCAGAGCAGGTGTAGAAAGCCGTAAAATGGGGAGGAAGTTGGTCCGTCCTCGTCTTGGGAAGCCTGAAGAGCCACAGGGTGATATAGAGATGTCAGAGACTGATGGATCTAACAATAGCGTGAAGTCTGCACCTTCTCAGAACACCCAGACTCAAGGCAACCCGTTTATTCAGGCCCAGTCCCAACCAGCGATTCGCAAACGTCTTGCTTCGACTTCTGAAGTACAAGACGACTCGAACTCCCAAGTTGCAAGCAGCGGAGATGTTGCCCAGCCTGTGCAGAAAAAGTCCAAAAGCTTGGATATCCCTCGAGATGGTGCTGAAGGTGGCCACACTCAAACTACCACTCCTTTGGAACCTGTCCCGACGTTGCAAACCATCGAAGAATCCTCTGAAGCCGCGGGTGATTTACCTCAAGTTTCCCAGGATGATGTCATTGAACCCGAGAAGGAGGCGGAGACTACTGAGAAAGCGGAGGAGCCAAAAGATACTGAGCAGTTAGATGACCCAACTAATGTGGTGGATGAGAATCTAGATGCTGCAAATGAGACGGACATGGTTGATGATGTCTTAACAGATCAGGCTGAACAAGACAATCAGCAGATGGACACCGAGAGTGAAAAGGAAGAGGGAGAGCTGGTTCCTGATGCTACTGATGTAGAGGCTGATGGAGACTTGGAATGTCCAGAAACTGATGATCATGTAGCAACGACTCCTGTGGCCTCGCCAACCAGGATCAACGACGAGGAAGGAACTGCAGATTTTGGTGAGCCCAATTCTCCTGAAGCCTTGAACGATGACAACGAAGAAGGAGAAGTAACCGAAGAGGCCGCCGAAGGTTCTGACAAGTCAAATGACGGTAATGATCAGGCTCCGATAGATACTGATCCGGCTGCAGATGAGAGTACATCAGCAACAACTATGATTCTTGCAGCCGGGGATGCTGGTGTCCCGAAACAAGCCAGCTCCAGTTCCAGTGTTGTCCCAGCAGCAGAGGCCGAGGAGGCAAAACCCGTGTCGCCAGCCAACACTGGTTCCGGTTCTACTTTGGTGAATCTTCAAAAAAGAGCGAGGGAGAGAGCAATGCTAAGACAGGCCCAGGCCCAGACCGGAGCGCCCCCTGCCGCTCCCGGACCGGCACGAGGACGTGGAAGAGTAGCCGTGGCACGTGGCCGTGCTATGCGAGGACGTGGCAGTCAAAGAAGTGGACGTGGACAAGCACCTCCAGAACATGGTCAGGGTTCATGAACATGAACATATAAGGTATGGTGGCTGATATTGCTGTTAATAGATCAAGTATGAGGAAAAAATGGCTCTCATCCTTTTGAAGCTAACGAGTTGATCAAACAACTCAAGATTTATGTTGGATAATGCCAGATTGGGACATTTAGCTCCATAATTTTGCAAGTAAATGAACTCGACTTACACTTCATTTCTTATGTGCGTGTTAGAGTGATAGAAATGGTCTCCATGTTTATGAATATTACCGCAACCTTATTGTTCTTTTAGAATTTGAAAGGTTATGTCGGTAGAAACATATGATGCAGTGTTTCTAATGCAGGTTTTGAAAAATGGGATATGAAAAAATAGTGATGGTCGCTGCATGTCTACCACGTGTGACATGTGGTGGCCAATTTTACGACATGATGTTGTAAGATAGTTGTGTATTGTTATCCGATGATAAGAAAAATGTTTTATGTAAAAGGTGCGTGTATTTGTATAAAAAAATAAAATTACCTTTAATATTAAAAATTAGTTTTAAAAAAATAAAAACAATTTTGTATTGTATAATCAAATTTTGTAATTTAACTTTAAAATTTATTTTATGAAATGTTCAATTATTAATTTCAGTAATTATATTATTTTTGTACTGCACATTTTACATGTAAAAAAGTTTACAACAAAGTGCAGGACACATTCTTTCAAAAGTGTAATATTGAGCCTATTCTCTAACAACTAATATGAAATTAAATGAAAATTAATCAAACTAATTGGAATAACTAGAACCAATTAAAAATTAATTAGAGACTAAGAGGAAATTTTCATAACACTGGACTAATGGGTTGTGGGATATCATAAAATAGGAAGATTGGTACATGAGATCAAATAACAGTATACACCACTACTTAATCATGGAGAGGAAGATAACATATCTTCACAGCCCTGTCCTGTCCTTTTATCTTTATCTTTCTGTCTGTTGAATATCTTCATGAACTTGTGTTTAAAGTTCCACTTTTATTTGCCATCATCATCAATTCAATTCATTCCTTATCAACCTTCTCCTGCAACAAATATACACCCATAAACAAACAGTTCATTCTTCAAGGCCACCCCAAATTTATTTGTTTATTTCTTCGCATGAACTTATTAGGGTAGGATCAAACCTGTGCATTAACGAACCGGGGCATCGCTGGCCTGACCCTCTTCTCCTGCATCACCGTCTCGCGACCTTCATAGAACTCAAAGTCATCGAGCACTGATGTCTTTGCCGCGTACTTCTTGAAAATGCCTAACATCTCAGTACCTTGCTGAAACCTCACCTGGCCGGAGGATAAAACAATAACTACTATCAAATTTCAGTCAATAAAGAAGAGTAACATTTCAGTTTTGATCAGCAACAATATCTATACCTCCTGTGTGTCCCTGCTGTTGGTTACAGGCTTGCTCTCGTTATTCTCGAGCACTATGTGCCTTAACTGTGGGTTCGGAACGTCTTTTATGATATGCCACTTAACTGGGAAATACCCGTTCCACTTATCTTGCTGCCAGAAACCCATGCTCTTACTGAAATCAACTCGCCCTGTCATCTCAGCTACTCCGCAAAATTGACCGCTCGCATTCACCTGAAAACCACACAAGTTTTGGATGCATATCAAGACATTCTCTGTGAACCTATTTACTCACTTTATTACTATAACTAAGAAAAGTGATACATTAACTTACTTTTTGTCCCGCACATGCTGATGGGATTTCAATTCATTGTCCATTTAATGTAACAAGTCTACAATACCCTTACGGTTTACTACACCTAACAGACATCATTCTCACTTTACTACTATAACTAACAAAAGTGATACATGAACTGAATTTTCGTCCCACACATGCTACCGCCATTAGAATTCACCGCTAGTTTAGTGTAAAAAGTCTAAAATACCCTTTGCCGGTGAATTGTAACAGTGTTGGCATGCGTGGCATGAGCAATAAGTTAGGGTTTCACTCAACAGACTTTTATATTAGGACAATGAAGTGAAAATGATGTCTAGTTAGGTCCACAGACTTTTATATTAGGATACTGAGGTGAAAATGATGTCTAGTTAGGTCTACAGACTTTTATATTAGAATAGCGAAGTGAAAATGATGTCTAGTTAGGTGTGGTAAACCGTCCTTGTCCCTAAAATCAATTTTGAACAATGAAGCTTACCGAAAAGAACAGGAACACGGGACATCTGCTGTTTCTGTCTGTTGTCTTCTGCTGCGCATCCTGAAACGCGTTATCCAGTCTCTTGTTGCCATTCGGGGTACTAGCCCACACATTGTACTTGATGCTTTTGTGAACATCGTCTTCGCTGTAAGATTTGATCACAAAGAACAATGCGTGGTCGTATTTGGTCTGGAAGTCCGGAAGGTTATATTGATCTCTGTTAATCGGAGAGCTTATAGCAACAACAGATGGAACATCTTTGCAAGAGACTGAAGGATCTGTGGTATTCACAAGGTCGCCATCAGTATCAGCCCTATTTCTTGTTTTCGGTTTTTCAGCTACAACCCAACCTCGTGCATTCGCTTTCGAATTGGCATGGTTGCTTTGATAGAGCATCCCGCCCTTTCCTTGATTATAGGATGGAAATTTTGAAAATGTCGGTCCATTCTGCGACGCCTGAAAATTATTTGCAAAATCACTAAACTGCAATAGAAGGACAACACAATATGCTACCAAATTCGGTGACCCACATTATAGTGTAGTACCTTGTTAGCAGATTTTAGTTGATTCTGCGTGCCATGGCGGGATGAGACATCCAGTGATGACACGGAGTTCTTTTTGTTCGTATGAGTTTTGAAGTTCGAATTTTCTAACTTGGCGCTGATGATATTTCCACACGTGCCATCGCCAACGAGACAATAAGGGTCCCACAAGTGGGGCGATGAGAAAGTTTCTCCGTAAGGGAAATATCCAGGGGAAATAATAGATGGTTGAAGCACGTGAGCTGACGGATAAACATGCTGAGTGTAATATTGTCCGTCTACACCAACTGCAGACATAGGTAGGTACGGGCTGTAAGTAGAGTAACCAGTCTGATATCCGAGTCCTGGCGTGAAGTACATAAGGGATCCATCATCCGCTTGGATAACCTAATTAACACAAGAAGGCAAGCTTAAGGGTCAATTGCTTCATATAAAAAATGGGAAATGGCAAAAACCTGCTGTATGATATTACACTTTTAAAAAATAATTGTTAATGTTAACGGAATTTCGTCATTTTTGTACAAATACACATTTTGCAAAAAAAAAAAATCAAAGTTCACAACATTTTTTTTTTCATTAACGAAGTACACATCACCCTCTTGCAAAAGTGTGATAGTATACAATGGGTTTTTGCCATTTTCCCTAAAAAAAGTACCACAAGGGCAATACTAAAATCTACATCTTAACTTAGAAATGCAGTAATATTCATACCAAGAAAGCATTTCTAGAGCATATCAAACGAAAATAAATGAAATAACCAGAAAAAATTTCAATTCCTGAAAAAAGTGTCGATTTAGTCATTTTTCGCAAGCGCTCACACGGTCGATTTTTGCAAGTTCAGTGACTAAATTGGCATATTTTGAGTTCAAGGACTAGGCTGATCGTTTTTTTCATAGTTAAGTGTCATTTAGGTGGTTATTGTAAAAGAAATTAACAAACCATCGTTGGACTAATATGTGACTAAAACTTACGGGATACTGAACTTCCGATCCATCGCCACTAACAAAATATCCCTGCTCACCAAATCCACCGACGCCACCGTCAAAACCTGCCACCACGCTACTGTAAGATGTGAAACCATAAATACGGGATTAACAAAAACGAAAAAGGGTAGAAATAGAAAATCGTATACTGACTTTCTGTGACAAACCTGGATAGCTGTATGCATAATAGCCACTGACCGGATATTGAACGCTTTGATCATTCACCAACGAAGGTTCGTGATCCGTGTCATTCCCTTTGACACTACTCGATGCATCTCCCGACGATGATATCCCATCCGACGGGGTTTCAGCCTTCAAAGGAGCCTAAATATGAACATCCAATTTTCACAAAAATAAAATTTATTATTTAGTATTTACATACTCGAATAGTAGGTCAAATATACACAAACGAATACGATAATACAACTAACCAATACCGAAAAGAAGAGAAAATTTAAAAAGCCAACTTTATAATTACCATATTAGCAGAAGGGTCAACTTTGAGGTTCCTCATCATTTCTTCTAGAGCTGAGCAAAGCATAAAAGTCAAGGCTCGTCCAACTCATCAACAACAATACACATACATATATAGGAGGAGCATATCTATAACTCCATCTCAAATAGTTATATGAGTAAAAACAAAAATTCACAGTAACAAACATGGCAAAATTTAAGCATGGTATTTAATCATCAAGTCATGGATAAAAATCCAATAAGTACTGAACAACATCAATCAAACATACAAATTTGTAACTAAATAAATTGCCCATTTCCAATTCAGCTTAAAACATCAATTAATAGTTCTCATATCATGTTACAGAATCAATTCAACTACAAACAAATCCTCAGTTCACAAATTCAAGCTAGTAAAGAAAATAATATAAAATCAGAGAGCCACAAACACAAAAAAATCTACCAATCATTAGCTGAAGACAGCAACAACACACAATCAAACCCAAATCGGTTCCAAAAACGGAAGGATACGAGGTTGTTGCAACGGAGCAGCCATTTGGGAGAAGCAGCTAGTGAACAGCACAGTACCTCAATGAAAAATCCGAGGTTTCCAAGACTATCGGAGAGCTGTCGGAACGAAGACTGTCTCTCTCTCCGGTGATCTATTTACGGAAAGAATCGAGCAAAAGAGAGGAAATGTGCAGATGATAGTGTGATTAAGATGGAAGAGAAGAAAAGAGAATAAATCAAAAAATAAATAAAATAATTGGTGGAGAAAAGCAACGGCGGTGAGGCGTCCACGTCATATATATTAAAATTATCGTAAATTAATGTTATGCTTGCTTAAGGGGTAAGAGTCGGTAACCATTCGTTTCTTTGAAAAATGAAAAACGAGCCACGTTTGACCTTAAACATGCTCTCCACCTATCCACGTTGCTTGCTATTTTTGTCCTAATTTCCTTTTATTTGATTCCATAGATGTGACCAACTACGAGAATATAATAAGTTATTGCACTTCAGCTGACTGGAAAATCATCCCCAAACGTCTAAGGCTCAAATTATACTAATGTTTATAATTCTCTTTAAAGAAAATAAAAATAGAAATGTTAGAATTTGATTCAATTTAAATTTATTTTAGTTCGATCAATTTTCATATGATTATTTTGTTTTGAGACTTTATTCATTTCTTTTGTTGCCTTGATATTTTGAAGCTCAATTGATGAAGATTAATAACTTAAAATTTATTCATTTTTCTTAATTTGGTTAAATTCGATTTACTTGACTCAATAAATTAGAACCATCCTTCCATCAATCTATCATAGTTTTTTTCCCATTATATCTATCATAGTTTATAATCAATTAATCCGCTTAATTTTTGTAAGTTTTATTAAAATTGGAATTATTTTTCAAATATCATCACATTAATTTTCGTATACATTTCTAGATCACATTCGACACTGTCAGAAGTCAAGAGTCATATAATTCATAGATTTTATTAAATCCATAAATAATGTATCAACTAAATTTTAATATTAACTCTAAATATATACATTTGCCAAATATATCACAAGGACCTATAGGAAATATGACACTTAGATTAAGCATTAAAAAGTGAAGCCATAAAACATAATTAGTGGCATTAAGTCCAAAAATTAGAAACTAATTTATAGATTTAAACGTTTGTTCGTCCGTTTTTATAGCCACGACTGTTTCTATTTCTCAAAGCCACCACCATTTCTTTCCCCTTCCTTTCTTCTCCATCTCTGCTAATTCCAATCAACCAATAATCCAAATCAATTCTATCCAATTAACTGCTTAATTCTCCTCCGATCCGCTCTCTTGTTGCTGCGATTTTTTGATCTCCTCAGGTTCTTCTTCAATTTTGTTCAACTTCTATAACATCAATAAATTAATTAAAACTCTCTATTGCTTTAATTTTTCTATTTCATACCTTCAGTTGTGTTCTATGTCTCCATGGTTTCACGTTCTTGTTCATTTTTATTAGAATACTAAATTTGTACGTGTTAAAGTTTCGCGTCAAAAAGATGTAAATCTGATGTTGTACTTTGAATTGTGTTATGTACGCGCTCACGTTTCATGTTCTTGCACTAATTTTGATTTGATGAGCACTAAATCTGGTGTTTAAAAGTAAATCTTAATATCCCCTTATTAACTATAATAATGTGCTTTATATATTGAATGTAATTTTTGAGTGACCACCAGGAATATTTGTCCTTAATGGAAGGGGAGATCCTTGTTTTCTTTGGATGATCAAGACTGGTCTCAAAACACATAAAATGTGATAAAATTAGGAAATGTGCGATTGAGAAGAAGAAGAAAAAACGATGGATCACCCGAGCATGGCGAAAGCGACGATGAGCATGAACCGTCCGTTCCCGAACCCTCGAGGGCACGCGGACTCGTCAAAGGCGGCGTCGGGGCGGAGCGACAGCATCGAGAGCTGCTCGGGCCCGGTGAAGCCGCACACGGGAGGGGACGTGCGATGGGAGGCGATCAACAGCGCGTGGTCTCGGAACGGGCCGCTGGGGCTGAACCACTTCCGGCTGCTGAAGAGGCTCGGGTACGGCGACATCGGGAGCGTGTACCTGGTCCAGCTGAGGGGCACCGACGCCTACTTCGCCATGAAGGTCATGGACAAGGCCTCCCTGGCCAGCCGCAACAAGCTCCTCCGCTCCCAGACCGAGAGGGACATCCTCGCCCTGCTCGACCACCCCTTCTTGCCCACGCTCTACTCCTACTTCGAGACCGACAAGTTTTATTGCCTCGTCATGGAGTTTTGTAGCGGGGGCAATCTTCACTCGCTTCGCCAGAAGCAACCCAACAAGCATTTTACCCAAGAAGCTGCTAGGTACGTACTTACCTACCTAATTATTATGTTTTCTCTATATATACATGCACCTATACACCTACTTTACTTTACTTCATCCTTTAATCATTGCAACGTACAAAAATGAGAATTAGCCCATAACAATGTGTTAGGAAAGCTACACCAAGTATGACCATAGCCGATGATTCATTGCTCATAGTACGTTTGGTAAGATTACAAGACCCTGATTAACTCGAAAAGTTCCAATTGTATGGAGTAGTGTCCACTAAATCCGACACACAATTAAAATTATGTCAAATACAATTGAATATAACAAATGTACAAACATGATTTCTTACATTGGCACATGATAATGTTACATTGGGTATTATGATATATGACGCTTACCTAATCATATGCATTTACCGGCATGCAGATTCTATGCAACGGAGGTATTGTTGGCCCTAGAGTACCTACACATGCTAGGGATAGTCTACAGAGACCTAAAACCCGAAAACGTGCTCGTACGCGACGAAGGCCACATCATGCTCTCAGACTTCGACCTCTCCCTCCGCTGCTCCGTCAACCCAACCCTCGTCAAGTCCTCCTCCGTCAGCGGCGGCCCCAATGCCAACGCCGCCCCCACCGCCGGCGCCATCCTCAACGACGAGTACGCCCACGGCTGCATTCAGCCCTCCACCTTCTTCCCCCGCATGATCCTCCCCACCAAGAAGAACCGCAAGTCCAAGTCCGACTTCGGCCTCTTCGTCAACGGCTCCCTCCCGGAGCTCATGGCCGAGCCCACGAACGTGCGGTCCATGTCGTTCGTGGGCACCCACGAGTACCTCGCCCCGGAGATCATCCGCGGCGAGGGCCACGGCAGCGCCGTCGACTGGTGGACCTTCGGGATCTTCCTCTACGAGCTCCTCCATGGCACCACCCCGTTCAAGGGGTCGGGCAACCGCGCGACCCTCTTCAACGTGGTGGGCCAGCCCCTGAGGTTCCCTGACGCGCCCCCCGCGAGCGCGGTGGCGCGTGACCTCATTCGGGGGCTGCTCGTCAAGGAGCCGCACAAGAGGATCGCCTACAAGAGGGGGGCCACGGAGATCAAGCAGCACCCGTTCTTCGACGGGGTCATATGGGCGCTGGTGCGGAGCTCCGCCCCGCCGCACGTGCCCGACCCGGTCGACTTCTCCAAGTACGCGACCAAGGAGTCGGGTCATGGAAAGAAGAAGAAGAATGCGGGTCATCATCATATGGGACATAATGGCAAAAACATTCATGATGAAGATAATATTGAGACCACTAACAAATCTAACAATGATTCGTACGTAGATTTTGAGTACTTTTAGTATGTTTTTCAACGTTATTTTCGGTATTCGTTGATTTGTTTGTTCCGTCAATGTATATTTGTTTTGTTTTAATAATATACATTTTTGTTTAATTTGTTAATGTAAATTTCTATCATTGATTTGCGCATACCCCTCATCGAATCATAATAATGATAAACACCATGTAAGATGACTAAAAGATTTCTTTAGTTAAATGGTAAAGATGTTGTTTTGTCCCTCGTATCCTTGAGATCATGAGTTCAAGTGTGTAATTTTCTAATGTTATTTAAGTGTTTAAATATTATATTTTTTACAAGGCCTATAAATTATTAGATTTTTTTTTGCATATCTTAACTTTTGTTAGATTCACAGTTGAGTTCAAAGTCTCATATCGGAAGATTACTAGGTTATGTAAGAGTTTATATACATATTGGACTTAAAAGACTAGTCTAAGAAGAAATTGTTAAGTGCACATGTGAGTTTGAAGTATCACATCGAAAGTTTATGAGGTATGATAAGAGTTTAATATACACATTTGACCATAGAC
>JAYMTQ010002287.1:0-11724 GCA_036897385.1 Geranium incanum
CAGTTGGTCTGAGTTTCAACGAACAATCAGGAAAGGATCTTCCATTATTATTGTGATAGGCTTAAAATTAGAATCTTCATCACATTTGACAGTTCTCTCTGTTGTTACTGTCTGGAGAAGTTTAGTATTCCTGTATCTGTATTTTCCGTGGTCAGATCTACTGAACAAGTACTCTTTCTCTCTGTTTTGATCATAGATATATTTTTCACATGGATGGATTAGCATAGAATCTCATACCCAGTTCTGCATCTCATATGGTGTAATACATATTGTCCAAATAAAAGCTTCTTGAAATCATTATCAGTTTTTACCTGTTTGGAATTTGAGTATACACAACATGTCTAGCTCTAAGCTGGTGAGTTTATTAAGTGATCTGATTTATTTGAAGCATTTTAATTTTAATTTTTGCCAATCTGTCAAGGTTGTTAATACCACTAGCCACTGTTATGGGAATAGCAATCTAAGAAGTATTTCTAATTCTTGGGAATTCAAACACGCCAAAGTCAAGTCATTGTTCAGAAAACTATCCCATTCTTGAAGAAAGCTAAAAAGAATAATAGAATTTTTGTATAGCAGTGTAATCTACGAGTTTTGTGGTCATTAATGTTGATAAGTAATGCTTACATTACATAGGTGACATTAGTGTTGGATCTGAGGGAGGTTGCACTCAAGCAAGCACATGAACTCTGCGTGATCACAACGTAAGCGAGTGGTTTACTAAAATATGACTTCCAACTTAGTGGCCCCTACGGCTACGGCTATGGCTATTCTCTGCAATCACAGAAAGAGTAAAGAACTCGCAAACTAACATATATTTTTGGCCTATTGGCTCGACCACTTGAGCTGGTTGCTTTAAATGTATTTTACTTGTTGCTTATCAAATAATGTACCCTTATAGTCTTTTGTGTGATTTTTGCTTCTTGTTTCTGTCAGTAAAACCATATAAAAATAATGGATACTTAAACATTAGCTTACGCATTTAGGCTGAACGAAGTTACCCCTTTATGCTTTGTGGAATCATACAAAAAGTGATTAATGCCCAAGTTCGACGGTGGTCGCCTATGGGCAGTCTTTGATCGAGCGAGAACGTCTGTGGTCGCCTATGGACAGTCTGTGGTCGACCGAGGACGTTCATGATCGCCCATCAGGCAGTCTGTGGTCGACTGAGGACGCCAATGATCGCCAATGGCAAGCCCTGGAATAATTCTTGTTGGTGGAAGCGATAGAGAGCGTCTGTTCCCCATCCCTTGCCTCCCTTGGTTTATCATCGCCGTCGTTTTCCCCACCACTCATCGAAAGAAGCATATTTAGCCCTCCCCTCACGGGTTCCCGGACCTTTCTTTTTTCAAAGAGAATTCTAGCAGCCGTACAATCCTCTTTGACCCCGTTGTAAACGCCAGAAGAACTTTGGGATCAATGTAAACCCATATGAGGACATCAATGATGACATGTTTCATTCCATTCAATAAATACAAACGAATAATATAACCTTTCTCCAAGATGTTACTTAATCTTTTGTTTTTTCTTATTATTTTTATTTTCCTGGTAATGTTCTCAGAGTTTTTCTTTCCTAACTTGGCATCATTTCTCTGCTATTTACTATAAACGTTTTATTGCGGATAAAAAAAGTTAAGTTAAGGTATGATAAAAATCTCTGAATCCAATGAAGATTCAATATTCTCATCATATAGGGTAGGTAACAAAATTCCTAAACTTGTAACGAACCCATCTTGTTGTCATCCAATTTAGTCGTACCATGTTTAAACAAAAGTATAATTGAGCGGAAGATCATTTCCTCTACCCTGTAAGCTTGAAGATATCGGAAACCATCGGATTCAAGTATTATTTCCTCTATAAGATAGCAAGAGAATGTATTTGGGTAAATTTAGTAATTTTTACTATTAAATTTACTATATGCCTTACATGAGTATAATTTTGTAAATGTCATCTCATTTTAAAAAATTACAAAAATACTTTTTACTTTGATTCACTTATATATTTGTATAAACGAGTTATACCAAACCATAATTTGGCATTGCGTATCTCAATTTGAAAAAATAATAATAATTCAGCTAATACTAAAAAAAAAAGTCGTGTAGTTAAACTCAAGTCCAACTCATAAATGAATATCAAGCTTGAACTCGATTTGGTACGAATCAATTCATGTAGTTTTTTTATTGGTATTTTATTGATAGGAAAAAAATAAAGTCAATTAGATATAAATATATTTTATAATCAATTTTCATTTAACTCTACCAAACTTTAAAAGTTTAATTTATAGATAACTCAACTTCTACTTTGTAAGAAATAAGGTAAATATTTTTATAAAAAAAACCAAAGTTGAATAAGATTAGGGCACATTCAAGGCAACAAGACGATAGAAATCAGGGAGGACATATCCCACCCCTGATCACCAATCAGACCCAGAAAGGACAGCCCCAACAAGATAATGAGTCAATAATAATACATGGAGCAAAGTTGCCCTTAGCTAAGGAAATGGAAACTAGCAGCGTTGGAGCCAGGAATTCTTCTTACAACTGAGGCAACAAATTCAATGTTATTATGGTTTCAAAAACTTACATCAACATAAGGAAACAGAAGCACAACAATATATATGTATATACAAATTATGCAAGTGTGGCTCAACACGCAAGGGAAAAAAATGGCAGTACTTGTACAGTCTCACTCTCTCAATGAAAGCTCATTCAACTTTCTGGTTCGGAGTAGGTCGAGCTTCCAAGCCTCCACTCTCTCGCCTCTCGAGTGAATAAGGCATATACGTCCCGAATATTCTGTCCCACATGACAAAGAACGGCTGGGAGAAGTTGTATTTGTTGCCGTATAGCTGGTGGTGGATGTCGTGGTAAGCAGAGTTGTTCCTGAAGAAGACGTGGAAGAGGTTCCCGGGAAGCCACAGCCCGCAGTGGTCATCCACTGTTTTGATGGTGGCAAATGAGAAGAAGAAGATGGAAACTCGAGGGGACATGCCAGATATGAGGAAAGACAAGGCCCCGCCAATTGTGTCTAGGAGGAGTCCCTCCGCTGGATGATTGTACAGAGCCCCGAAGGAATAGGGCACGACCAGGCGGTGATGCTTGGAGTGAATGTGCTTGTACAAGAACTTGTTGTGGTGCATGTATCTGTGCATGAAATATTGCCATGTATCCATAACCAGCATTGCTGTTATGAACTGTTGACCTATGACGATTAGGGAGGCTTCCTCATTTGTACCATCCCCTCCGCTATTTCCAGTTACCTGAATAACAGCAACATGTCATTACAATTAAAAGAACATCAATATAGTTACAATCACCAATCAGAAAGATCGATATGATCCATATTTAGACCTTTGTAAGTTAAATAAAGACTACGAACAATCACCAAGCAGTTGAGAAATGGGGCATGATCACTCACTCCTACTTGTTTCAGCAAAATGAATATTATAAATAGTAGACTGGTTCACATATAAACCCTGGCTATTCTTATTTCATGGAACTTTCTAGAATGGTGTCAAGAGATATGCAAAACCATTTGATCTCATAAGTCAAGATACGTTGATGACTTTCTCCCTAACCTAACCAAACCAAGCGCTCGCAGCCATTTTCACGATCACCCTCTTCACATTGATTCTAACATCAATCTACACACGATTCTTATAACAGATGATCCAATACATGGCAAGCATATGCAAGCAATTAAAATCTCCAACATTAGACGGAAGAACATATCAGCGTAGTCAGAACACTTTCAGCACACACAAAACTGAATTAACAACTGAAAGTCACTCTTCAAGATGGAGACAAAAATATCATAGATACATACACCAGTCAAATGGCACCTACAATTGAATTACATAAAGCAAACACAAACATAAGCCTTCATATCAAGCAACACTATAAGGAACCACATATTCTAGATACTTCAGTTCTTCCGGACGTATCAAACAAGATATTCGTAACAAACTTCATAAATAAAAATTATAAATTTCAAATGTTAGTAAAGAATTGTTAACTGAAATACCAGGGTAGAATCAATCATGATAAAAGAAACATAAAAGCTCAAGTAAATCCTAATATTTTTTCTAACCCAATTACAGGTGAACTGGCTGAGACCCAATAGAAACTCAATAACCACAAAGCAGCAAATCAACAAAACCAATATATTCAGTCCATAAACAGAAATTACCCACAGAATAAAAATTCAACGGAAAAACAAAATATTCATTATCACAACAATACATTAGTTAAAATTAGAGGCATAAAAATCAGATTTTTTTTAATCATGGTGTGTAACTCACAGTGAACAAGATGACTGCAACCACGGCCTGAAGTGCCTGCTGGAGAAGAACACCTTTAACGACTGTCCCTTTGGAGACCAAATTCCTGACATCTTCGTCTTTAATCGAATGTAACCTATATTTCTCAAACGATCCCAACAGTACATACAACCCAGAATACACCCAGTAAATCACGATTGGGACAAAAGTACTCAATATATCATCAGAAACCGCAAAACCCATCTCCCAAAAACAATTATTATCTACACCCGATTCGATTTTTCCCAGAAAAAAAACCCTAATCTTCAATTTGAAGCCGAACAAAAAAAAATAGTCTCTTTCGACTAAATTAAATTACACCACTACTGTACCCCTCTCTCCCTGTTCCTCTTGCTATGAAATTGAAATTGAGATCAAAATCAGCTGAATGATTGATATTTTAGGGTTTGTGGAAAAGAGAAGAATCTGAGGAAGAGTCGTTGAAAGCTAGGAAGACGAAAAATCAAAATCTGGGGTTGTTTCTACAGAGCCAATGTGATAGTCAGCCTCCAGACCTATAGTTGAGTTGTCAAACTTACACGTGTCATATTATGATTGGCTGCGTGGGGACGCTTGGGTTGGTTTCGGATTGTGATTGGATAGAATAATAGGGCGCTTTGCGGTGGATTATACCGCTGTTGATGTCGGTCAAATGTTTGACCGGTTTTGGGTGTCTGAAACTCCCCGAACATTGCCGACTTCGCAGAGCGCGTGTCTCACGCATGCGCGTGGACATTGACGTGGCTCTGTGGTTGGTACACGTGTCCTTAGCAGACCCCAATAACGTCAACATCTTTAATCCCCATTATTATTTTTAGGACAATCAATTAGCAATATTTTTATGACAACCTACCTCTAAAATACTTAAAATACCTAAACTACATTTGGTTTAAAAAATTATAAATTGAATTGGTTCAATTTTTTATCTCTGGTTCAATTTTGTTAATATTTAAGATGCAATCACAATTATATCCCCAAATCTGAAATTAAATTTGAAACATTTTAAATTTAGTTTGATAAATCAAATTGGACTAGTTTTATTCTGATTTCTTAAATTAGGGGTATTTTAGTCATTTTAGTATAGGATGTCACAAAAAAATTGTCAGATACTAAAAATATAAAAAAATAGTTAATGTATGAAAGTGTCATTTCACTATCGTTAGCTATAACAAAATGTCATTATTCCCATTTTATAATCTCCTTATTTCGTATATAATCCAAATTTGAGGAAGATTTTGTTTGGATTCTCTAGAATCTTTAACCATATCCACCGAGCACAATTACTGAAATTTTTATTAACTCTAAAGAAATTAAATTACTGATAATTAATTATAAGAAAAATTGGAGATTAATATGAGTAAGACACCTGACAAATTGACAACAACACTTTGGCGGGCGGCGACGTCATCAATATAATCTCCGGATGATATAATTATAAGTTCATCGTTCACAAAACTTGGTTGTTCGCTATAAAAAAGGTTATGAAGTGACACCATCAACTCAATCTTGTAGATTCTCATATATTTTGGTTGGTTTGAATATTTATTATTTGATACTTCAAAATTTGTTTGTAAGCTGATTTACTGATATTTAATGCTTTAATTGAAACTTATTTGTCTAAATAGTAAAATACTTTACCCTTACATTAGAGGGTTAGATCTATCTCCTTGGAAACAGTATATAAATTGGTAGGTTCGGTTGGTCGCTCTAAATTACCAAACTCACACCACTCGTTCGAACTACAACTACTAAGCTGATTTGGGGCATTTTGTTGGAATAATATATTATTAATTGTTATCGCTAATTCCTTATCCACTTTTCTTACTTAATTTTCAAACTCAATTAGTTGATTTCGCACTATACATTCCACCGGTTTGGACGTTTCCACCCCATTTATATCTGTGGTTTGTTGTTCTGATATGTGATTCATATGTAAATTTAATATTTTATTTAAGTCTCTATCTATTATCTTAATCTTTTAGGTGGTTAAATTTCTATCACCACCAAAATAACATATTGTAGCGGTAAAGCTAAGTTGAATTTGGTAGTTTAGGTTCTATCTCTCTGTATTTATTTATAGATAAATTGTCACTGTAACCAAAACATACGTAATAATGCAAACACTCATAAAAATACATTATAATACAATCGTTCTAATTATTATATAGTATGATAAAAGAGATTTGTTGTTTTCTATTTACACTCTATAATCTCACAAAAATTATGAATAATTTCACCCCTAACCTACATGTGAGATGGGATAATAATAGATTAACACATTGAAACATGTGAATCTATTCTCTAATTTAATGATTAAATACAATTCAACTATAACATATCCGAAATTTTAAGTGATTCAAGTTTCTAACGATCTTATTGCCCTGAGTTATCAAAATAAATCAAACATTATTTAAGTCAAATATTTTTAACTTTTTCACTCTTTAGGTAATATATATATTAAACATCAACAGCACTCCTAAAATTAGTTATCCATTTAATAAACTATTAGAGCCCACAGCTAATAAGTAATTATGAGATTAGAACTTTAGGTGTTGACTCGTCATATTCAGTCGTACAACTTTATTTGCATAATTGCATGTGACAATTTCATATGTGGTAATGTTTGGACCTAAAAGTAAAAATGAGTATATAAGTAAAAATTTATGTTTTACTTTGATAAATTAATTAATTAATTTTTTTTGATTGATTTTTTAATGAAACAAATTTGAATGATAGGATATAATGATTACGTGCTATTATTCTGTTTCACATTTTATCTTGTATATACATACATGATTGCGTATTAGGTCAGGAAATTTTTGCAGAAGATCACCAATTTCTAGTGGTATGTTAGAAATCCGATCCACCAAAAAGATAAATTTGGCACATAGAGGTCTCGACTTATCAGTCCAGCCAGTCATGAATGAATCCATATTTTTGCGACGTGGTACTCTAACATCGATCCATTCATCATATATTAAACAATAAATCTGAACTTTCAGCACTTCTCAGTTTTGATTTTTAAAATACGTCACTCTTCTATCATGAACTCTAAATATCACCGTCAGATGACGTCGACGCAATGCTTAAATGTCATTGTAATTCATCCATGTCGACCCACCAAGTCGGCAACACGATTTCCTTGTGCAGTGATTAAGACAAGAAACTACATTTTCAGTCATCGGTTGTTCTATGTTTTGCATGGTAGCTAACGATAGTCCCCGTATACAGCTCTATTTCAAGCACGAAACTATTCAAAAGAACGTGTAATTAGGATTGGACTCACATGCCAATATTTTCTCTGTCGCGTAAGCGACAACAACATTAAAATGGCAAAAAGCTTGTGTGGTCGAGTCGCATATATTTCGCGTTTTCATTGGTTGGTACAAAAGCGAAGGTGGTTGAGAAGCTGCATCAACAAAAAGAGAGGTCCCATATACAATGAAAGTGTCTAGTGAAAAAAATATAAAGTACGTGTGTACTGGGACACTGTTAATGTCTAGAGTAGTGTCACCAAGTCAAAAATGGAGATTTTTGTGTTTACATCCCAATCTATGAAAAGGCCATGCCTTTAGCGGCTAGGGCCCAGCCCAATATCGGCATATCCGAAGCCCATATTGGTCACGGTAACGTATTGAACTAGCCCGATCAAAATTTTATATGACCATGTAAATTTCGTGACACATCGAATCAAACGTGTCATTAGGGGTGGGGTAATTTAGACTCGAAATCGGTTCTAAACTGAGAATCAGACTGGATTTGAAAATCAAAATCAAAATCGTGGTTAATAGTTGGGTCTTGATTCTAAAATTTGAGTATGATTCCAATAGTCAGAGAATCGGGGAGTCGAATACAGTCCGGTTCTACAACCGTGCTCCAACTTTATCAAGCAGTGTCTTGTGAAAACTATTTCGACAAGCATATCATATAGTCAAGCTGGGAGGCACCTCACACCCCCTAACTCTTGGGATTGACTTACTGATCAATGAGCGAGACCAATGTACTGTATAATATCAGTAGTATTGATTCAATTCAAGACATGTATATAAAAAAAAGGTCTATACGCTGACTTGAATCCTCTATGCAATTTTTACAATTTTGGTTCGTCTGTGAAACTACGGACTAGAGAGGGTTATCGGTCTGGGTTCGGGTTCGGGTTCGTGTTAATTTTGCTCTCCCCTAACCGCTATATCATTCATAATGTATCCACCATTTGATTCAAACCTTCTCCAACAAATATCCACTTTAACTTGAATTCTTCTTCCAATAACAATTGCATATGCACCGTCATCAGTATCAGAAGCAATCCACCATGTCAAACATTCCCCAAAAGCACTCTACCAAGCCGAATGTTTCAAATGTATTACGACAAAACTATGTGTCTTCCAATATTTTTTCCAGTTGTTCAATTGGCTGGTTATTCAGTAGTAAAAACATCATATCACTTATCTTCGTTAAGTTATAATTCAATTCAAAACATATTTAACAGAATATAATCCAGACTAAGCCCTCGCTCTATGCCATGTACCATGTAACATCATTGAACATGGGAACACGTGCAAACCTACCCAGCGTGCAAATTCTGTACCATACTAAGCATGCATATGCTATGTTAATCATTTATTTCCTCCCCAATAACGTGAGACACATTGTCAACCCAACTGTCCTCTTCCTCTCCTCCTCAACTGCACCACCACAGTGTCATCATAACTCTCTCTGTACACCAAGCACACTCACCAATACTCTTGTCTCCACACAAATATTAAGAAACCCACATAGACCAAGTTTTTCAAAAACCCAAAACACCCCCAACACCACACCCACTACTCTAAGCAAATCAAGCCAATTCCATGAACCATTAGCATGAGTCCAGAAAAGGAAAATGGAAAGAAGAGAGAAACTTAATTATATTTTTTTTTAAAAGGAGATGGAACATAACATTCATTCATTCCCCTTAACAACTACACAAACACATTACAATGATAAACATAGGGGAATTTTGATTACATTACTGAACAGCTGCTGGTGTTCTCATCACTGAACATGTGTGCTGCTGCTTCTGTGGTGTTGTTGATGTTGTCTTGAGCCTCAGGGTAGTGAGGAGGAGGAGGATATGGTGCTGCTGGGTAGTAACTGTTGTTGAAATAGTAGTAACCAGTGCTTGGTGGCATCAAGGAGGACCTATGATACATCATCTGAGCCTGAGCTTGTTGTTGTGCTTGCTGCTGCTGCTGCTGCTGCATCATCTGTGCTGCTGCTGCTGCTTGTTGCTGCATCAGCTGAGCTTGTTGCTGTTGTTGTTTCATGAGCTGGGCTTGCTTGTTCTGCATCATCAGTGCAGCAGCTTGATTTGGGTTCATGTTCATGAGCATGGAATGTGGGATTTGACCT
Source organism: Geranium incanum (assembly GCA_036897385.1). Taxonomy (NCBI): domain Eukaryota; kingdom Viridiplantae; phylum Streptophyta; class Magnoliopsida; order Geraniales; family Geraniaceae; genus Geranium; species Geranium incanum. The sequence continues at coordinate 9,707 of JAYMTQ010002287.1, forward strand.
TGACCTCCATTTGGGAACATTCCTTGATTGATGCCCTGAAACCCTCCAACACCATTGGAATTGGCTTCCAATGGACCAGCAGCAGCAGCAGCAACATTAGCTGCATTTCCATGGAAACCACCTAGATTGGCCGTCATTGAGTTGATGTCATTCCCTCCACCGAAATGGCCATTGTTTGCCATAGTTTTCTGATCAATAGGATGATTCACCTTCTTCGCGCCATTGGAAGCATTGTTGTTGTTTTTGCTATTGTTGTTGTTCTTGTTGTTGTTGTTGTTGTTGTTCATCTTCCCATTGTTGGCATTGTTCTTTGCATTGCTGGCTTGCTGCTGTAAATGATGTTGCTTTTGCTGCTGCAATTGGTGGTGCTGTTGCTGCAGCTGCTGCTGTTGCTGTTGCTGCCTCAGCATGCTCAGCTGATTCACCTTCCTCAGAATTTGCATCTCCTCTTCCTCCAAATCATCTTCTTCATCATCTTCAAAACAGTCTTCATCGTCATCATCATCATCATCCTCAGAAATGAATGAAGGTAACTTCTGTTGGTTCTTGAAGTCTTCTTGGCCTCCCTGTTGCTTTTGCCCTTTGTTATTGTTATTGATACTATTGTTGGTGTTCTTGTTCTTGCAATTGTTGTTCTTCTGCTGCTGTTGGTTTTGGTTTTGGTTCTTGGACCAAACCTCAGCATGCTTTCCAGCTCTAACCAGTTTCTTGATCAGAGTCCCAGAATCCACTGTTCCTGAAACTGAGACCCTCTGTTGCTCAGAGTCTATGTTCACTTGGTAAACACCTGTTTCAACAAGAGTTCACATAAAAACTAGAAATTAGACCCTTTCTTTAATGCCTCCCAAGAAACAGATCAATCTGTGTGCTATGTCTTGATGACAAATCTATTCAAGAAAATGGCACTTACACAAAATGATTAAACCCCAAAAATCCAATTTTGAAAATGTTCCATTTTCTCAACAGCCAAACAACAAGCAGCTTTTCAAGAAAGATTGCACATCACAAGAAAACAAAAAAGTAAAGACAGAGAGATGAGAGAAAACAAGAAAGTGAGGACCTTCAATTCTGTGGAGGAGTTTCTTGACCTTGTGCTTACACCCATCACAGTGAATGCTCACTTTCAGAACACAAGTCTGTTACAAAATTAATTCAGTCAAAAACAACAACAGGAACAAGGAAGCTTCTGAGAGTAAACACCAGATTTGCAAGATTAATAAATTAAAAAAAACAAGAATGTGAAAGAGTAAAAGAGACCTGGATCTTGAGGAGCTTAAAGTCTTCTTCTTTAGTCATATCTTGAGAAGAGCCTAAAATCTAGAGGGAGGATTGTGGTAGAAGCAAAAGAGAATGTGAGTTGTTTTCTATTACAACAGGAGAAAAGAAGAGAGGATTATTGTTGTTGACTTGAGTCCTGAGTTGTGAGATCAAAACAAGAACAGATTGGAGTTGAGCTTAAATGAGCTATAAAGCCACCCAATTGCAAAATGTTGCAGAGGAAATAGCTCTCATTTCTCAACTGATGTGATTTAACGTTAAATACTTTATATTTCTAAAAAGTACACAGACTTGACAACCCCAACTTCTTGGGCCCAACAACACTCACCTTTCTAAATGACCTTGACCGTGCTAACTTAACGTTTAACTAACAAGATAAAGACAATTTGTTACTCCTAACTATTGCGAAATAATACTTTCATACTCTAATTATTATTTTTTCTTTTTTAGTATCCTGACAATTTTTATGTGACAACCTACCTATAAAATGCCTAAAATACCCATGAATTAAGGAATCAAAATTGAACTGCTTTAATTTAGTTTTAAAACTCAAAATTGAACCAATTTAATTTAATTACAACAAATTAAAATTGGTGAAATTACATTGTTGTCCTCTTCTTCAACCTCTCGCTCCTTTCTCGCCTATCTCCCTCTTCTTTGCAATCGAGCAACAGTGTAGAGCCACCATTATAATTGTAGGATGTCTTCAATTATTGGCAATAAAAAAATTGAAGAAGAGG
>JAYMTQ010002288.1:0-11718 GCA_036897385.1 Geranium incanum
ACGTTTCATTCCTAACCAATGTGGGACTGTGCAAAAAGGAGAACAACTAACCCACTTTGGACCAGCCAAAGTGGGCTTAACCAATGGGCTTGAAAGCCATTTCTCCAATACTAATTGTCAGTGTTCCATTACTTTTATGAAAGTAGCTAAATTAGCAATACAAGAAAAAGCCAGACAATGTGAGTTGTAGGATCCTACATTAAGTGTAGACATGAACATGTTATATTTTATTTTCTAATAGTGGCAGTGCCGTCTTTTTTTGCCCTTTAGATTGGTTTTGAGACATTTATGTAAATGAAACCACATTTCAGTTGTTTCCTGATGTATTCTCTTATTATTATTCTTTTGTGTTGGATTATTACATCAGTACAAGTTTGAAGAAGGAAGCACCACTAGCAATGCATATTGCATGATCAACAGAAAGAATGACAAATTAAAATTTTGCATTCCACCTCTAGAAACTCCCCCAACGAGCTGAGTCTGACCTCGTCGTTCATGCACAAGCTCCACCACCTCCAATGGTGCTCCTCCACGAGCGACATCATCAGAAGCCTCTTCTTCTTTTATCCGTGATTTTGGTTGAGTAACAGAACAACTTGGGCGTGAACTTTATAGATCTCGGATGATGTTTTGATATGCATCCATTGTTTAGGTCACCGGAGATGGTGGAGGAAGGGGGAGAGAGAGGGTTAAATGATACATTTTAAAATACATTTAGGGGATGCACTCGGCTACAAATGGGTGCTCAAATACAAATATAGGAATAAATCACATCCATTAGATGTAATTCATTGATAGTCTAGATTCTTCTATGATTTGATGAATTAAAAATCAATTAAATCAATTAAAAGGGTATTGTGGTCATTTTGTTTGATTCTAATAATCAATAATATGCATTAAAATAGGAAATTGAGTAATAGATATCCACGATTCTAGGGATTTGAAATTGTGATAAATATTCAAAAAAAATCTTACAAAAAATAAGGAGGAGAGTCCAAATTCAAACTCTGCTACTTAATTAAACGACGAAGTGCAACACTTAATTAAATTTAAACTTTGATACAGATGGAAACATGAAATATGTAAACTAAAGGAATGAAATAACAAAAATGTACTCACGGAAGTAACTACAAATTATGTCATGGTTCCATAAAGGGTGAAACCATGAAATTGAATGATAGGATTATGTGCAAATGAAATCATGGAATTTGCACATAATCTCATGATTTCATTTCATGATTCTATTGGTTCTATGATTCCATTTCACGATTCAAATGATTCCATGACTCCATTTCACAATTCTAATAATTCCATAATTCCATTTTGTACAAAATCACGTAGTTCCATGTTTTCATTATGTAGCGATAAAAACATGGAACATGATATGAAATAGAAATAAGGAATTGTAATTACATATGAATGGACCTGAATTCATGGGATTACCAATGGAATCATGTAATTAAAAAAACGAAATCATGGAATTAAAGAAATGGGATCATGGAGTTGCATACAACTTGGAACCATTTAGGGATCATGGCATCAAGGAAATGAGATCATGTAATTGCATACAACTTAAAATCATTTAAGTAAGATTGCACAACAACATATTCAATGCAATCTATACACATCACATGAACTACGCATTTTGCAAGAATGGTAAAGCCCCAACAGATTTAAAGCCTAACAAAATGAACATAACTTCAGCACTCAAACATATTCAGATGGTATAATATCACTTCAACAATTAGAAAAATCCAAATAAAATGTATGAACTAAAAAAATACAAATAGCAATATCTGAATCAAAGGATACTTGAACCATAAAAAATTGAAAAATCTGACAAATTCGATATTGTTATATACACGCAAAGCCTAAAATCACACATTGTTCAAACTCGATCAGGTATATGGTTCAAGCTACTTTTCAACAAAAGGGGCAACATTACAATCACGATTTGTTCAAGGTACTGATGAACATAAAACTTAACCTAAAAATCAGAGGCAACTTAACGAAATCACAAAGTGAAGCAAATACAGTACTAACCTTGCTTCTTAGATTTAGTCAAATTCAAAATCCTTTGCGATTGTCCACGTTCGTCCATTGACTGCTCCAGAACCCCTCGCCTGTTCCGCTTGTTCCGCACAACATTTTGCAAAAAGGTGCCATCTTCTGAATCCGATATTTCACTTTCGAGCAATTGTGGTGTGGGGTCATTCACTGCAATGACATCAGACCAAAAGTGAGTGAATATATTATCTCACTTCCTAACAATAAGTCAGTACTATTTTATGTTGGGTACACGAATTAAGCACGACATCACAGTGAAGGTAAGACATTTAAAAAACTGAAACATGGGAGATAATAAGACATTGTCAAATAAAATTGGTATGTCTTACTGTGATCATGGGATCACAGCAGGAACATGGAATATGTAAACCTGGAGTAATCATAGAATTAGGGGCATAATGAAACAATGCAATCCAAAGGGCAACATTAAAACATGGAATAATATAAACATGGAATTAAAACCTGAAAACATTGAATCCTGGTATCATGGAATAATGGAATTATGGAATTATGTATAGGAAAAAATCCACATGCACAAAATACATAGAAAACAACTTGACCAAAGCACGACTGATGAAGATATCAATGACAAATCCAACTAAAATGGTGGTACTGATGAACTGAAACTTAAGGTTATGTGATTACAGATTTAATCGAAGGAATAACTCATTTAAACCGAAATATCTAGCTAGCTGGAGATTAAATCAACTGCATGCAACACAAAAAAGCACCACAATCTAGGTTAAATAAGATGATATGTGTTGAACTTTTTAGAAATTTAGCCAACACTGAAAATAAAAAGGTAAACCATGGAGTCAAGCAATTGTGGAAAAAAAAAAACTAGACCCACATAAGCCAAAACCCAAAACCCACATGTTGCTCCCCCCTCACTGCTTACCTTGCCGTTTAGTCTTGGGCAAATTCAAAATTCTCTGAAACTTTCGCTTGGTTGGAGCCATTTGAACTTATCCTAGCAGATTCGAGAGCAGGAAAAAGTTGGAGAATCGGTGAATGTGTGAGGAGTGAAGAACGATGATGATAGGCTTGAGAAGGGATCAGTAGAGTTTGACTTCAGGTTTCGTGAAAAGGAAAGTATGATATGTCGCGAATCACCGATATTTGAGGGGATTAGAACTCGATTCTTAATCTCTGGAAGGAGAGTAGACAAAATTGCCCCTATCCTCACGCAATTTGGAGAGTTAATAGCCATGGAAGATTGATATATTATGACGCGTGCCACCGTGTTTTGTCTTCCATCAAGTTCGTTGATTAGTAGATCGGATGGATTAGTTTTATTCGTATATTTGTACCTAATATTAGTATATGTACGCGAATACGTCTCTACATTTAAAGACATTTTAGTTTTTTTAACCGAAATTAATGAAAATGCTAACATTGAGAAAATTGCAATTCTAAGATATTCATACCGGATATTTTTTTAAAAGTAGTTACGTGAAAATCAATTAAATCTCAATGCATGCGCATTAATTATTCTCTTTTGAGAAATATTGTTTTCTCTCCTCTATGAATTTGTAAATTATACTATTAGACAAGTTTGTCAAATTTTGGTACTAGGATTTGGTAATTTGGTGGGTCAAATCAGCTTGAAATAAAAAATTGCAATTTGAATCATATCGATAAGGTCGAAGTTATAAATTGCATACTTTTGGATGGTTTGTCAGTTTGTTATTCCTCTATCAACTACTATCTAAAGTAATATCAAATACAAATTTAAATAAATGACTACCACTGTCCATAGATTCTCTTTATATCTCAATGTCTACCCGAAACCTTTGAAATAAATTATAGCCGCATAACTTTACAACAATACATAAACTATATACACTTATATCTTTCTTATTCGTTTGGTGCTTAGATTCGTAAAGAAACTAGTTAATCGATTATGCTTTTTCCTTCATTTTTAACGTTAAATCTTTATCGACATTTTAATTGTCTTGTAACATATTTAGTTGATATACATTTTAATAGTTCGCTCTCTTGTTTTAAGACCAGAGATCAAATCTCAGCATCGTATCCAAGTGAGGGTTTTATGTATTTAGTTGTTCAGTGTTGTTCATGATTGTTTTTTGTGCTATTTATTAGATGTTAGTATTTGTTAGTTCTATTAATGTTTGTGAGCATGAGTGTCAACGGATTGTAAGTTACTATTCGTAGAATCAGTGTCATGTGTACGCTCGGTCTATTAATATGAGGATTGAATAAGATGAATAAATAAAATGTTATGATTTAATCAAAAACTTATAATTAACGGTCAATATTATCCCGAAATCGTTATATCACAAAAACTCAATCTCAAGCTAGAAAAAAAAACTTAACTCACTTTCTTCATTCTTAAGTTTTTGATCCAGTAGAATCTGTACTATTTTTATTCAGAAAATTATAATCTTTTTAAAATCTCTCTAAATTACTATTTAATTTACCATAAACCATATCATACCATGCAAGAGGATGTAACCAAAGGTGATACCGATATCAAGAGGATGTCACGTGAAATTCCTGACAATATGAATTAAAATAAATTAAATTGCCTAGAATCACACCCAATATTGCATGTGTTTAGTTGGGTAATTAAAGGGTAAAAGTGGAATTAATTATGAAAGATTCATGCGATTAATTACTTCCCTTTGTGGTGGTGGCAATGCCTAAATAAGCAGAGATCGTAATCAAATTGAAGAAGAAAAAAATTCAGTTTTTGAAGCTGGGTAATTAAGAAGAGGAAGAACCTTCATCATCTTCGTCGTTTATCTATATATTTCAATTCAATTTCAGAGGATCCTCCTATAGCGTAGAGCCACACCAACCTCCTCTTCCCTGTGCTTGTGGCGCGCGTCCTCACCAAACCCTCTTCCCCATTTCCGCTTTGTTTCTGGTTCTTCCATTTTTCACGCCCTCCTCCACCACCTTGTGCTCGATCAATCCACCGATGGTGACGGCCCAGAATGACCCACCACAACCCTTGTCTCGGCGAGGCCTCATCGTCGGCAACTACTGCCACGACGTTCTCAGCCGAAACGGCAACGTCGTCGCCGAGACCCTCGGCGGCGCCGCCTCCTTCATTTCCACCATCTTCGACGGCCTCTCCATCACATGCGATTTGGTCTCAAAAGTTGGGCGTGACTTTGCGTACCCGACGAATCACGCCCCAATTCTGATACCCACTTCCAAAACCACCCTCTTCCACGCCCATTTCGATTCGAAGATGGACCACGGCGACCGGGTCCTGAGACGGGTCTGCGCCTGCGACCCGATCAAGCCGTCGGATCTTCCTGAAGCAAGGTTCGATTTCGGGATGGCGGTTGGGGTTGGCGGGGAGATATTGCCCGAAACCCTCGAGAAAATGGTTGATATCTGCAATATGGTGTTTGTGGACATTCAGGCTCTGATTCGGGCATTTGACGGGGTTGATGGGACTGTGAGGCTTGTGGGTCTGAAGGAGAGCGGCTTTGCCCGCCTGGTGCCTCGAATCGGGTTTCTCAAGGCCTCAAAAGAGGAGGCATTGTTCATGGATGTGGAGGAGGTGAGGAAGCTTTGTTGTGTTGTGGTCACCAGCGGCAAGGAAGGGTGTAAGGTGCTGTGGAAGGAAGGAGAATTGAAAATTGCACCATTTGTAGCAAATGAGGTTGATCCAACAGGTGCAGGGGATAGTTTCTTGGGCGGTTTTGCTGCCGGACTTTTTCATGGACTGGCTGTCCCAGATGCTGCTCTCTTGGGCAACTTCTATGGCTCTCTCACTGTTAGCCAAATAGGGATACCCAAATTTGACTCCACACTGCTCAAGGTTTGTTTTCAAAAACCTTCAATTTTCATTCATGCTAGGATGGTGAATGTGGTTAGATTCAATTCCTATTCATATGTTCTAGATTTTGGGTATCATGATATTAGAATTGTTGACTGATCCTGCATGCATGTTTTGAACTGCAAACAAGGAAACGTTATGTTTCTTCCTTTTTTAGATGGACTGGGATCTTGTTATGGCTTTTGCATGCTGAAGCTCATTAGCTGAATTAATTCATGTCTAAGATTCTAGTTTATGATTCTAATCATACATATTAATTGAAAATATATTGTTCCTAAACCAGTGTAATCACTATTTTGGTCAATGTTTCCAAAGTCTGTAAATCACTCTTGGCAGTAGCATAGTATGGTTCCATCCTGTGAACTGCAGTATCTTTACCATTCATTCCTATCATCCATGAAACTAAGACGGTTCTATGACAGTTAACCTCTAATCTTCTCATATTGATGCACATCTTTTTGATGGAGAAACAATATAAATTGATGACTTACGGGATTTGAAATCGTATTCAAGATTGACTTATTATGCAGGCAGTGCAAGTTCTAGTCTGCATATCTTAAATTTGATTACTTGACTCTTACTTTAAGGAGTTTTCTGCTTAGGATCTTATCCACTCTTGATTCATAGTGTATCATGTTCTTCATGTAAGATATTGATCTTAGATTGGAGATGTAAGGATCTCGCCATAGATTACATAAAAAAATGATAACGGGGGACGAAGTTTATGCCCATTAGCTTTTTTTGTGAAACCAATTGTGTATCTGTCATGTTTTAATTGTGGGGTGTAAATCCATGTATATTAGTGTTCTTGCATATTATATGTTGAGAAATTTGGACATTTAAGATCTTGACACTCCTTTTGTGGTTCAGAGAGTTAAGGATGAAGTGCAAAGGAGAAGGATTCAATTTGCAGATGGGAGTTTGGATTTTAGGAAGGCAGCAGGACATGATCAGTTCCATGCTTGTCTAGCTGCAAGTAAACTAATACAGATGAGCCCTGTACAAGATTGCCATCATGCGGTGAAGCCTTTGTTGATCCATGCCCCTGTGTATGAAGAAACAGTTGAGGGCAAACAATGACCAACAAATGAATATGTTCATAGCTGCAGTTGCTGAGGAAACAATGAATTTCCTTTGGTTTGTTAGGATCATGGAGTAGTCTTCTTCTTTTTTCCACGTTGCCTCTTCTGTACTTTGCTCAAGAAACATTTTGATGCAGAAAAAGTTTAAGAATATATGGAAAATTACTCGTCTCGCCCCATTAGTTACCGTGTCTCTTCCAAATTTGTTTTTCTACTCTCTCCGGGATATGGATGTTGTGTCCTCGTTCTTTTTATTTATCAATATAGATTATCTATGAGGCTTGTTTGAATTCCTATCGTATGTAATATTGGCTTGCAAATGGGGTGGAAGCTGCGTTCTGCTCTATAGCAAAAGAAGCTGATGAAAATGACCTCCCGCAAATATGTTTAAAGCCATTGCACTTGTAGGGCACTCCAAATTTTAGTTTTGATAAGGACAGAGTTAAACTTGGTTATGCTACTTTTTGGAAAATGAATTACAAATATATAATAGTTATTCAACTCATCCATTATGAAGTTTATTTTTGTTGCACCGTTAATTCAGTTGGACAAAAAATTACATATAACATCTACAATTTTTTTTACAAATTGACCAAGTTTCCCTTTGAAATTGAAAAATTAATAATTAAGGTTAACGTCAGCCCTTCTTCAGCTCTCATTGTTTAACAATGGTTACATAAGGAAGTTTTCATGTCTTCTCCTCTCGTCAAGCACAACCCTCTTTTTTACTAGTCTAGACCCGGAGATGGGTCGACTTTACATGGAGAGGAAACTCGAGATTGAGACCGTCAATCCTAATCTAGTGAGGGAGCTCGAGATCACTCACATCGACACCGACAAGTGTAGCCATCGTAGACTTCTCCCCCTAACTCCTCCTACGAGAAGGTCCGACTAAACGACATAGAAAGAAATGATGCTTCCGCTTCTCCATCTCAAGCTTCCGGACGAACTTCGTAAGTGCTAGATCCTACATTCACGAGTGAACCTTCTAAAAGACCTTTATGTACAGACTTTGTAGAGAGTTAAGTCTCACAAATCACTTGCAGACCAGATAAAAAAGAATGGGTTGAAAAAGCTCCACCCCAAAATTAATTTGAGGGTAGCTTATTTGGCCCAAACCATTCCCCTAATTGCTCGCCATATCATCTTATTCAGTGATCTCTACTCGGTTAGACCCAACAATTTAGAAATTGAAATTTGTCAGAAATCAAATGCAACAACCTTATCGTCAAGAGTAGCAAGATCACAGAAAGAAAACGTAGGAACTAAACCCTCCACATGTACGTTCACCTCAAACCCATCCACACTCGGCGATCGTGCAAAAGTACCTTCCGAGGAACCTTTTCTTTCCACCAAAATATGCAAATCACTCACCTCTAAAATCAATGATTCGTCAAGCACCACACATCTAATTTGACATGTTGATCATTTGAGTTTCAAATCTACTTCTTATATGTCAATATACCAAAATTCAAGGCATGCACTGAAGAAAGAGCGAGCATGATCATAATAGTGTCTAACATTACAAGTGATTGACAAACCGTGACCAAACTGCCAAACCCATAAACAATTGTTTCCAAACTATCAACATGCCAACCCAACACCGTGATACCCTCAATTGAGACTCACTTCAATCTACCACTAGAAACAATCTTATTAATGCAATCGCCAAATGCAAAGAAGCAGGACAACAAAGGCGCCCAACCCTGCTCACGAACATCATCCCTACTTGTAACGCCTGAAAAAGGAAATTAAGAACATTCTTTTATCTAGATTAATCAGCTTGACATCATTCCATCCCTGCTCAGCCACTGAAATAATCTTTCGTGTAACTTCTATCACACAATATTTCATTATATTCTCCATGTTCTGATTGACTGAGCATGCAAACCGATGTCATGTCTTGCCCATTACATCCGTCTTGTCCCCCTGGTAATTATCTCTACTCCTGCCATGCGGCCATCCTCACGCCCAGTAGACATGATTAATTGCTCTTGCCTTATCCATATAACATTCAAAACCGATATTGCATGATCAACATCAGCCTGATAGTAAAAGTGATCTATGCAAATCTTTTCCCATGTCTCGTGAGCTTGGATGGAATATCAGTGCCTATAACGATGTTGCAGCATGAAAAGAGATTCTTTAGAAGAAATTTGTGATGTCATGTGGTAGATAGCATACGAAAATTAAGGATTTTGCACACCTCCATTGACCAATTATACCTATCGGCTCCTTATCTCCTCTCATCTATAGTATACTCTATATTCGTCAAAATTGATCATCTTTTTTTTATTCATTATTATAATTTAACCTAGTTTTTCCATTTAAAAAACGAAAACTTACCAAATCTTACCTACATTGTTTGTGTACTATTGCTTTAATTTTCTCTATCATTTTTACCTTTGCTTTGATGCCTGAATCTTGAGCTGAGGACATTTAGAGATATCTAGAGCACACTCTAATCAGGCGCTCCTTACTCGCCCGATTTTGCTGGAAGACAAGGCAGTGACAAATTCGGGGAGCATTTTTGTTGGATCCGATCCGAACTATCTCATCCTACAGAAATAGCTTTCAGATCACACTTACCCCAATTTCACAAACAAGCTTGCCAACTCAATGGGAAACGACAAATTGTTTCTTTTGTCACATAATCAAAAGAGAGACCCAATTTGAGATTGAGTCGGTTGGTCTTTGTCATAATTGAGATAAATCCATTTTCCACTTGGCCTCTGTTGCAAAATCTAGAAACCGACGAAAGGGAATATAGAGAGAGATGCAGATATGACCAGTGAATCGTGAAGGTCGGTGATCTAGGTCGGCCATGGAACGAACAAGCAAGACGAAGAAGAGACGCACAGAGAATGATGATGAGGAGCAAGAGTGTGAAGCGGAGGTGTGGGCGATGCTGAGCAGCAGCTTCTGGGAGGTGGAGACGGTACTTGATCAGAATCGCGTGCTGATCCAGTAGATGAACCACAACCACCACTCCATGACTCCTCACAATCTGGCAAAAAACTTAGCCCTAATTTACCAGATTAACGGTAACATCTCAAAGGTACTCTCAATTTATTCCAAATTGTCCCTCAATTTCTCCACCATTGTTCACCAGCGGCGAGCCATTTCCTCCACCGCGAGCAACCGGAGGAATTGTAGCAGCGATGGGAAAAAAATTGAGACCACAAAGTCACTAAACCAATCCATCCAACAATAAATCGACTTAACCTTAAGCTTTGTTTCTTGTCGTTTGGGTTTCAGTTTTTGTGACATTGTTTCAAATAAATTGAACTTTGGTTAGTTGCCAATAACGAGTGAGTCTATATTGTTCAATTATGTTGTGTGTATTTGGTTAATCATATATTTGTGGTGGGCACGGAAATGATTTATTTGATGCCTATGACATAAACTGATCCTCTTCCTGTGGGTTTAACTACATCATCGCTAAGTAATCAACGAGTTTGAAGTTCATTTGTACATGATTGTATAGATGTTTTTGGTGAATCAAATGAATTCAGAATCCGTAATTGAAAATGATCTTCATGTTGACTGCTCGAACTTCTGGTCATGATACTAATGTTTAGTTCCGAAGTAGTGCTGGTAAAATACCAAAATTTGTTTTCAGTCAAAATTGGCCACTTGAACATCTGTTTAAGTTTTGTCATTTATTTTTCTCTTTTTTTATCGAGTACAAACCCTATATTACCATACAAATGTTAGAACATCTCTCAAGCGTCAGATCTTGTCATCAATGGATGAGATTTACGCTGACTCATCGACGGCACACTTATGTAATTATGAATTAATTGTGAATTTATTGTGGTCTTTTGACACCAACAAAGGGGTGATTTAGTATTTTGTACAATTACTTAATTTCTTTATTTACAAATTATTTAATTATTTTTCCAGACTTTAAAATTTCTTTTTATGTATATATTATTTTCATACAAATTGATTTCATGAAATCGGTTTCATTTAATTATTATGAAATCAAGTTTCATGAAGTCGGTTTCATTAATTCATTATGAAATCAGTTTCATCGATTCACCTTTAGAGGTTTCATGTGCATCAATTGATATGTTTCATCATTTCTTTATTATGTCATGGTTTTTATTTTGTTTCATGGTATGTTTAATCGTTTCATGAACTGATTTGTTAGTGTCATGTTTCATGGTTCAAACCCTAAAGTTTCATGGGTTTAATTCGCTAAGGTGAAACCTTTAATTCGTCATGTTTCATTGTTCAAATCGTAAAATACCATAGTTCAAAACGTAAAGTTTCATGGTTTAATTTGTAAGCTTAGTGTTCAATTCGTTAATGGCACACTAATGAAAACACTGGTACATCATCAGCCTTTGAAGACTTTTCAGTCCCACCCGCACAAACATTGTACCTATTACCTCCACAACAAATTATCCCAACACGAACAATTGGTGAAATGAATAACAAATTATGAAAATAAACTAATTTGAGTTATGTTCGCACCATTCAAAGCTCAAACAAATTTCAAACTAGAACAAATGAACCTTAATTATAATATTTTCAAAATCTCTATACATAAAATCATGTCATGAATCATAACACCAGATAAGAACACAACAATTCAACCCAGGTAAAACAAATTAATCTATAAATCTTAGCAAATCGGTAGAGATCCATCAAAAATCATCCCAAACCCAAACATACGAGATACGAAAATTTGCTATCGGCAAGACGAGAAATCTGCATAAACCTCATAATAGCCCTGAGCAGGCT
>JAYMTQ010002289.1:0-11717 GCA_036897385.1 Geranium incanum
TCGAACGGAGCGAATTGATCGAGTACCCATCGGATTCAAATTTTCTTACCATCCCTATACACAACCTCGTTTTACTAAATAGAAATAATATACCAACAGTTCTTGCAATTACTTCTCTAAAATATATAATTGCAAAATATCAATAAAAATTAAATGAAGGGAAGTGAAAATGCTACATTCGAAAATAACATGCGATCAAAATCTAAAGTTTATGTATGAGTTGAACTTTCAATTTTTTTTAAAAACGATATCAGTTAAATTTTAATTATTTAATCTCGATATAGTTTACTTAAATTATCGAATTTGTTTCATGAAAAATAAATCAATTAATTATTAATTTAAATCACCATTTGAAAGCGGGCCCAGTAACAGAGTTTCGGGTCGGGTTGATTCTCATCGTCGTTTACTTCTCTGCTCTCAATCTCATTACCGACTTCGAATTCGCGAGAACGTATCATAGTAGCAGCGAAGCTGCTTCGATTCTGGAGAAGAGAAGAGACGAAGCGAAGCAAGAGAAGAGGCTACAATGGAAAGCTCCAGCTTCTCTGCTTCCGAGCGGGTTCGTACGGTTCTTACTAATTGCTCTTTTTTTTTGAGTAATTACCGTGTTCATGGATTTGTTATGGTTACTGTTCTTCTCCGAAATCTCAATTGTGTTGGGAATTGCATTTGGATTCTGTATATTTTTGATCAATTTTAGTTTTTAGTGCTAATTTCACCGTAAAATCATCAGGATAAACATATACATTTTTAGGGTTTTTTCTGTCCCTTTAATTTCGATTTTCAGTGCTGAAATTATCATTCAGTTAACCAAAATAGCATTTGAAATTATCATTAAATCTCTTCTTTTTTCTCTCCAGATTCAGCAAGAGACGATGGGGAAGGAGTTTAGTGAATCAGCAGGAGCCATTGGCTCCAACAACAAAGGTTTTCAGGTTATTTTACAGTTTACAACTTTTTTTCTTTTTGTTAGCATGATATATTTCATTATGATAATATGTTTTTAGTTTTTTTTCCTTCTTGGATTGATTTGTTTGAGATAATTGGGGTTTCAGCTTTTGAAGAAGCATGGATGGAAAGAAGGAACTGGTCTTGGAGTAACTGAGCAGGTCAGCTTATTTACATATCCTTTTTTATTTTTCTCTTGTGAATGCTGAATCTTTAAACCCTTTCATTTCTGATGCTTATATGCTATTTAGTTGTATCATGTCTCTTTTTATCGCCATTTTAAGATTGTTACATGAGTTGTGCTTAGTGTGTTTCTATATGTTTTTTTTGGTTTAATCAATTGCATTTTGTTTTCTGATGCCAAATATCTTTTATTTTCTATTATTTACATGCTCACATTGTTTAAACAGTTCTATTTGAAGTTTGAAACTATTTATTAATGGGCTCTGGTCAACATTGATCATTGAGGTGGTTGGTTAGTCTCACTTTGTCATGTTTTGTTAGAAACAAAATCCTCCATATAATACTAGAGGCAAATTGATATTTTGTTTAACATCGAAGACCAAATCAACAAAATAATTTAATGTCACAATTTGAATTTACGTGTTAGAGTTTGATTTTAGATCGTTCACTAGATTTCTGATCTGGCTGTGGGCGTTATCTGCATTGGTAGGCATAGGCTGACGATAAAAGTTGATATCATGACAATCAATTAAGAAACATTGGCCCAATTTAAGACCATTGTCTTAGAAATGTATCATTATTCAACCAAACATAAGGTTTAGTTTCATGGATTCAATTTAAACTCCTTGAATAGGATGGTGGTAGAATGAACAATGATATGTTTTTCCATTTTTTTAAGTTCTCTTGTTGGTGCTTAGGGCTATTCATGGTTCGGTTTTAAAAAATAAAAACCAAACCGATGAAGTTCGGTTCGGTTTTGAACATGTCATTTTTTGGTTTGGTTCGGTTTGTTATGAACCTAATTTCATGAAATTTTCACATTTTGGGCCGATTTTGACTCATTATTTGATTTGTTTTTTGTTGCACCAATATTTTTAGGCCCAATTAAAAGGTTCGATGACTCAAAATGAGCCACGTGTCCAAATCGATCGGTTTGGTTATTTTTGGGCACCCCTATTGGTGCTAGAAATATTACCTTTCTTAGCAAATGGCTATAGATATGAAATCTGAATAATAAGTTGATTGTGTAAACAGGGCAGGTTGGAACCTGTACAAGCATATTTGAAGAACAACAAGCGTGGCCTTGGTGCGGAAAAAGTAAAGAAGATGACATCAAAGCCTCGTGATACATCTCGGCCTAATGATAAAGTAAGTTTCATTTTTGCCATATCTGGGAAACAAAAATAGTGAAAGAACAGTGGGAATAGGGTGTAGGGTTTCGGCTAAAAGAGCCAAGTAACTATGCTTTTCACTTAGATATTGCTAACATCTTAATATTAGCAATGTTCTAAAAAACCCCGGCTTGCCTGAGTAATCCCCAATTAATCCTGTAATTCTCGATTAATCGTTCAATCCGATTTATTTCCCGATTAATCCCCAAAAGGCCCTCTCCGCCCGACCAGCGCCCACTGCGGTAGACATTTGATTTAATATCTTCAAGTTCCACTTTCTAAGCTTAAGGGTATTTTCATCATTTCTGCCAACACATCCGTTAACGAAGTACACGACACTCTCTTGCAAAAGTGTGATAGTATACAACAGGTTTTTGCCAGTATTCTCTATATATTATGGGACACCTTCTATTTTCTGCGTATTATTAATGCTACCGCTACACATTGCAGAATCAGTTGCCTCCAAAGCAACCGGGGAAACTCAGCAAAAGGATGAGGAAGGCGCAGATGCTAGAAAGCGAACTTCGAGAGAAGGAATTCAAGATTGCATTTTTCAGAGAATTCTGGCCCGATAATGTTTGATGGCCAAGTGCCATACTCCCAGCACCTAACTTTTCAGTTGATCGTATTTGTACAGGTGTAGTAGTCATTCTAGATCGATTTTTCCTTCTTTTAGCTACTTTGTTGTTAAAATGATCAATGTGTCCCATGTATCTTGTAAGTACTGTCAATATTGTTCAATTGACATCTTGTTATAGTTTCCAAAGACTTAACATCAAATGAACTTCCTCAGTAAAGGACAAGGAAGACAAATTTTCTTCATATAATCAAGCAGTTTCAGTTCAAAAACATTAACAGAAATTATGTTTTTACATCTTAATTTTGTACATTATATACCATATTTTGATGATAGATATGAATTTAATTAATTAAATAAAGAGAAGTGTGATTTGATATGTGAAGTCTATCTGTCCAACAAGCTCCAATAGAGCCTCCACACATTTTCTCTCTCCTCATATGCAGGGAGTTTCTCACCTTCTCTCTTCTATTATTTTATTATTTTTATTTCATCTCATTTTACTCTCTCCTAGAAATTTTTTGTATTTAAATCGTAAGAAATATTATTAAAATAATATAAGTAGTTTCAATTAAAAATAAAAATGGCTGATCACTCCTTGTATTAGTTTAAACCTTGGAAGCACTATTGCCATTGGAGATGCTCTAACAATGTGCACAAGTTTGACAATGCATGCTAGAAATAACAACAAAATACATCCTACTGATTCCCATAAACCAAAATTCTGGCAAAAGTTCAACATGAAGCAGCTTTTGAACAATACTAACCAGTGACTGCCATTTCTACCTGATGAACAAATAAGGTGATATTCAGAATACCAAAAAATACATGGAGAGATATGTACACGTACACACACACACATCCCACACAAGGGCACATTGACATTTTCCCATTTGCAATTTACAAATCACTTCTTTTTCTTGGTTTCGTCTACTCTAGTGAGGTCGACAGGAGCTGCTGGTATTCTGAGCCACCACTCCTTTAGCCGTCTCACCAACCTCTCGCTGCTTTGCCTTCTCAACGGCATCTGCCTCGTGAAAACCTCGAGGAGCACCAACAGGAACAAATGTTGCACCGGCATAAATGCAAAGGCCGCGGCGACGACAATCAGGAAAATAGCAGCCCTCTCCGTCGCCTGGCACACAACATAAGCAAAAGAAAATTTATAAATATTTTTGGAACTTGGTATGAAAAAAGTATTGAGCGAGTTGCTTTGGAGGGCAGCTATCGCCAATCGGTTAGACTGAAGACGGGAAAAGTCCCTGAAAATCAGTTCCTAGAGGATGAGGGGAAAAATTGCAACTCGAGAGTGAGCAAGCAGAATTAGAAATTGAATCATCAGGATTGGGATTGCGATTTAGATTCTCGGAATTGGAATTCCATTTCTCCGCTAAATTGGTAGAGGAGGACTCCCACGAGAAAGAAAAATTCACTGGAAGCCCCCGCCCACAGCACATGTTCTGCTCTGTTATTATATCACCCTATAAAATGAGCAGTAACATTTCCATCCTCGGTATATAAGCATCCTAGTCCCTGATTCTAGTGTAGGGGAAAGAGGATATGTTAGAAACTTACTCCTAGAAAATATAGATAAAGCAATGACCAAAAAGCAAGATATAATGCTCGTGTATATAACTAATTTAAGTTTTCTTTGAGAAAATTTATTGTGGCTTGGATCGGTCAGTTACCTGGGGAAGTAAAGCGAATAAGAGAGCTCTTATTTTCAGGAGAACAATATTTCCTGATTGAATGAGAGATTCAACTTGAGTGACGGCTTCTTGCAATGCCAGCAGCTGCTCTACAGCATTTCGATCGGGTGGGGCTGTGATTTTGAAGGCTTTTAATGGTTTTCCTTTGTCATAATGACTGCGCCAGAGCATGGGGATTGCAAAGAGTACAAAAAATGATGGTAGCATGTACCTGATCCACCCCCTGTCCAAAAAAAAAGAGAAGCAGGTTATTCTGAGAAAAATTAAAGGTAAAGATAACATATATTCATCAAAAAGGTGGAGTGATAGTGCATTGAATACTTCCAAGGCTAAACCTAAATTCCAATCCAATGGTTAAGTTATTCAAAAATGGATTGGCTATGATACATGCTTACAACCTATGCATAGCAGACTCAGTTCCCTCTAAATTTCAGGTTACTACATTTGAAACCAAAAGAAGGCCATAAGAATAGAGATCAATCAGTGGCCTCTTTGTCAACTGATTCAAAAATGTTTTGCCATTTCACAAATATTTCTGAAATATGTCTCCATGGAGTTGCCCCTTAGCCAATAAATCCTTATATTCACCAAAGCTTGCTTTCCCAACTGGATAGAACCAAACTTATGGTGCTCTTGTACTGTGTAAATTTTAAATAGAGCTACATAAAGTTTATCCTCATTAGTTAGTCGTGACCCTTGACTAACTATTTTTATTCATATTTATTCCATGTGGAATGTATAATCCAACAAGCTTATATAGCAGTCCCTTTTCAAACTTTTATTCCATAGTCCATATGCAAAGTTACATACAGCATAACATGGCCGCATATATTTTGATAGTTTAGGCATTTGAAATAAGACATGTTCCATAAAATGGTGCATTGGGAGAGTATTTCCCGAAGATATAACTAATGAGCATGAAAAAAAAACTTCCAGTCTAGTATGATGCAAATTCAAATCGGATACAACTAACCGAACAACCAAATAGCATGCCAACACCAGGAATGCTATAGACTTGTAAGGGTCTTCCCACGAGGCTAAATGTTCAAAGTGACTGAGTGCTACAGTAACTGGCAACATTAATTCCTACAAAGAAGAGAACATAAGTCCAACGTAAGAATAAGAATGTTACTGTCAACTGATAACTCATACAAAACAGAAATATTAGATCGAGGAACCTCAAAACTATATGTACTTGAAGTCCATGAGATGAAATACTAGTGAGCAAATAAACCAATATGCTTATTTCATAAAACTATGCCAATAGCATTTCTTTTTGCCTACTATCACAAGACAAATTAAAAGATAGTTAATCGATTAAACAGTCACCCAAGTTATTGTTTGCAATAACACGGCGCAGCCATGAATTTATAACAATTCTGCTTGCCATATCAAATCAGTAGAAATTTCAGTTTCATGGTTGAAAAAATGAAATGGAGGATAAGGAAGCTTTATGACCTGATTAATCAATCGGAATCAGTTCCTCTTTGTAATAAGTACAGGGAAGTTCACGTCTCTCCCAGCAAAATAGATGGCATAATATAAACCATGTCTTGTGATGTGAAGGGATTTTTTATCAATTAAATATGTAACTTCATTACCCATTATTTCAAAAGTTATCCCATCCTAAGAAAAACAACCAAAAGGAAGCTCTTATAACCAACCTTCATCACTACAAGATTCGTATCAATTCCCTCCACTTTCACTTGGTCCACAGTTGCTTGTGCGGCTTCAGCTCTCCCTGTATCTAATACTGATTGTTTAACCACCAATTCCAAGGGATTTGTCTCTCCGACACAAACATCTCCAACTAATATTGTTTCGCTGTCCATCTTAAGATCTCTTTGCAGCACAATTCCAAAATGATTAAGTGTCAGAAGTGCAACTGGGGGTAGTTTAGTCTGCCTTTTCGAATAGGGACTCCCACCACCTTCTCGCTGGGAAGTACCGCCAATCGAGAGCGCCAATCGAGTATACAATGTTTCCAATATCCTATCTCCCCTTGGAAGACTTTCAGCCAGGTTAAAAGCAAGTAAAGTTTTGTAATTTGAAGAGAAGACATTGAAACCTTCTCTAACTGCACGATATCGAAAGATTCCAAGACTAGCCCTTGCAAGTATTTCTAATTGTTGATTCTCTTGGAGGTTGTATTTCCTAATAAAATTGTGCAAGCGTAGGACCTCAAGAGTAACATCTAACCAATAGTCCCGGCGAGAGTTGCCTTTAAATTCTGGAAACTCCAAGTAAACAGGTTCTTCTCTGAAATATTTATCAACACGAGAAGAGCCTGAAGTTAAAACTAATATTTTCATAAAGTATTCCTAAACAACTACTAGTTTGTATAAGTATATGTATACATACACAGATGTTGATTTGTACATCACAGCTTTATCAAACAGACGAGCACCCAGTGGCCCAGTTAATTCTGGTCTTACGACCTGCTTCATGTCCATTGCAAGATCATACCTGGTAGCTTTATCATACAATCCAACTCCCGATTCAAAGTACAGAGCATAATTGGTCAGTGTCAACCTCCCTACAAAAAAAAGAAGAAATTTGATGGTATCCGCAATTCTCCAGATAAAGCTAACTGAGATGCATAGTCTTTGGAGTTAAGCGATCTAAATAATGTATGCATAATTCTAATTAGCCCTAGCTCTAAGGCTTAAAATATTAAACAAGATGGAATCAGATCATTGTCAATTCCTCATGTTTGTGAACAGACTCACCTGGCCATGCCGAGATTCCAATGTGCTGCAAAACTGGTTGAGTCGGAACTGTACCATCAGTGTCTAGAATTATCTCTCCTTCAGCAAGCTGAAGGGTCGAAATAGAAGGTCCTGATACATTTCTGGCAGCCTTGAGAACCCTGCAGTAAGAGAAAATGCAGAAACATACAGACTGTTCAGATGGTACTTAATAAAGTGAAATCATCTCGAAAATAATACTCTAGTAAGAAACAAAAAGCAGCACAGTGCAAACAAGAAGGTCTTTCGTCTAATGAATCATGTCTAGTCTCCCAAAATGCATTAATTTAATAGCAAAACCAACTCACCATCTTATAAAGTCTAAACATTGTGGTTACCAGTTGTAACTAAGTTGCACACAAAGATAACGTAGGTTAAGGAATCTTGGACAGTGGACATATTTTTTATATTTGTAAAAGAGGCCAAGGCACTATCCCAAAGACTGAAAAGGATCTAAAAAGGCATATCATCAACAAAAATCCAAAGTAATTCATCAAAAGCACGTGACTGTATAAGAGCTATGTTGATGAACTAGATCATATGCAATTACTTGATTTCAAGCACAGAAACCTGCAGTGATCAAAAAAATTTGGAAAATAAGTTCAGAGAAAATGGAGTGACGACATCTGGACATCAAATAGCCATAATCCTTGACAAAGACCAGCCATTTCAGGTAACACTTTAACCAACATACAGAATATCAAATAAGATTTTATGTAACCAACACAGATGACATAAATATCGTACTTATCAAGGCTCCGGAGGTATTTGTCATAGATGAGAAAATGGAGCCGATGGCCTGAAGAATTAGTGAGAGCGTCAAAAAGATTGTGGACAGTTACTACATCTGCAACAACAACACAGACAGGAGCTATTCGTGTGAAAGCCTCAAGGCCAACAGTTTGCTTGTCATCCACCTGGTGGAAAGAGAGAAAGAAGTTCCTAACATATTAGGGCTAAAGTGAATGCTCAAGAAAATACTTATCCTAGGCATAAAATTTGATACTAGCATTAAGATCAAGCACCACCCTGTTATTTGAAATCCTGACCATTTAAACAAGTAAGAAATTTGAAAAGAACCTGCACAGCCATATTAGTAGAATTTGAATAGAATAATGACCAGCCATCCTCATCCTCTACTTCTTGGTTGCTGCAAGAAGTAGCTTCCTACAGTCAAAAGGAAAGTCCACAGAGCATCGTCAAGTCCCGAAAGAATGAGAAAGAAGCTTAAGTCCAACAATTGCAATTCTAACTGAATTTGGGTAAGACAAAAATATCCAACATTAACTTCAATACATCTTACAAATATCAATAGGTAACAATAATGAGCTGTCTCACTTTTCCTATTAGTTCATTCTCGACACCTGGAGCCTCCCATGCAAGCATCATGTCAAAAGTCAAACGACGAAACTCCTTGTCAGTCAAATAATCAGGACTTTTACACATCAGATGAAGAGATTGGTATGAACAGAATTCCAAGAAATTCCTAGGAAAAGTCATAGGTTGCTTGACGTTCTCAGGTAGATCTGCATGAAAACGATGTTGTAATTCTGTGGTGGATACTTTGAGGAGCCTGCACGTGCATGTGATATATTTAAAACCAATGAATAAATAACCTATGCAAAAGATAACTCTAGTAGCTGCAGTGTTTTAGCATATATACTAAACTAATACTCCAACCTTCCCAAAATGAGTGCCTCGCATTTCGCCCAAGATAACTGGAAGCTCCAGCCGGTAAGAATTCTAACGCACCTAAGAAATATTTTTTTGCTTATTTTCCAATACCCATAAGTTCTATCCATGTATTTTCAGGTCGACAGCTCATACTAGACTTGCTCCCTTTGTCAGAAGAATTGCCTAAGCAGATTTCATTTTAGTGATTGCAAAAATTAAGTATTCAAAATTTTAGTGTTTGACATTTCACCCGTTACCCTCATCTTCTAAAATACGCCCACTACTCAATTTGTTACAACTAACCCATAGATGAATACTCTTGCCAATCCACGCTTAATTTACTAACTAAAATAAGAAGTAAGTACTTCTTTAGGGGCATACCTTTTATGAAAGTATGACATTTATTTTGGGATGGAGATGATATTACATGATTGAGCGCATTGTGCATTGGGTTAAATGCAAAAAAAATACGAATAAAATATAGGGACATGTTTGTTTGTTTTTTTGGTAGGGGATCTGCTCTCTTAATTTTTAATCCAAATTTTCCACACAAAAAAGTATCTGTTTTGCTAAACTAAGAGGGACTCTAATGTAAGTTTACTGCAAGTTTACGCAACAGGCTTCAACTGGATACATAAGCCCTTCATTTGAAGGCCATATGCCAAATATATGCATAAAAGACTTAAATACTCAAAATAAGCTTAATTAATTTCGATAGAGATAAATAATGTTAACACTAATGCTATTCTGTGATGTGAGGAAATTATACAAATGATGGGATTGACATGAACTGGTCATGGTAGAGCATTATTAAACAGACAATAAATAACAATGCAATGAGGAACCCTAGCCTAGCATCATGCAATCGATTGAGGAAAAAACACTAAAATTAAAGCAATCATCACCAAATTTTCTCGGAATCATCACAGAAATGAGAACAATAATGAGAAACGCATGAAATTAAAGTAATGCGTGAAATGAAAACCAGGAATCGAAAGAGAAAATCACTTGGAACAGCGAGAGACGACAGAATTGGCGAGAGGAGAGAGCTGTGGAATAGGCCCCGGAGAATCGAGATCTTCGTCTTCCTTGGACTTGTTGCGATTGCGAAGGAATATGGATTTCAGAGAAACCTGCTGGTTCCTCATGAAATTCTCCAACGCCGCCATTCCCGTCTTCTTGTTCGCATCGACCTCCATTCTCTTCTCACGATTCCGATTCCGATTACCAGATTTTCCCGATCTCTTGCTCGATTTCTCGCTCCCGCTCGATCGAAACGAAGCAGCGATTCGTTCTCTCTTTCGCTTTCGCTTTCTCTCTCTTTCTCTTTCACCAAGCAATAATCATCATCTACATCGCCTCCTTCCTTTACCCGCCAACTGCTAAATGTCCATTAATTGGACTTGGGCTTCTCTGGTAATAAGTGGGCCTGGTTGTGAGCCTTTAAAGGCCCATTGGGCCAAAACCATGCATGAACTGGTCCATGTATTTAAAAATATATCTGTTAAGATTTCAGTATCTTCTGTTAGTATTTTCAAAAAACGACAAAAATACCCCTCAACCCAAAAATCAGACAAAACAAATCAAATATTGATTTATTGTAAAATGACAAATTCGTTATATTTGAAACTCTATTGCTCAAAGTAATAATTATACTTTCTGGGAGTTTCATTCACGGTTAGACTCAAAATGCATTTTGAATTAACTTGTTCCTGCGCGGCTGCGCGACAAGCACTCAACCATCCGTAAAGGTATAATGACATACATAGATACTAAATTATATAATATCGAGTGTAATAACATTAAAAATATGGAGAAAGATATCGAGAGAGTATACTGGGACGTGACCGCGTCAACATTTAATTAGCACGTGAGTTTAGGCGCTTTATTAATTCAAAATGTCTATGTTGCTTTCACGGATATTTTAGTGTTTATTGTGCATACTGACACCTAATCAAAGCCATGACAGAAAATTCAAGCAGCATTAAGCTATGAAGAGCCATGGCCCGGTTTCACCAAACCGTGCCACAATTTGGAATCGGCTCGTTTGGGGCAGAAAATTCTCAACAATGGAGTGAGGTGACACAATTTCGCAGGCACGATAATCAAAACTTAAAATTCGTAAGTATTAAAACTATACAACTCAATTGATTTGATTTTTTCTCGGTTAACCGAAATTATGATTTATGAAAACCATAGTAATTTATGATGAACTAAAAATTAGAAAATTATCTACAATTCTAGACTTTAAATTTTAAATCAACTCGATTCACGGTTTGGATACAATATCAGGCCAAAAGTAATAAAAAAAATCTCTAGTTTATGTACATTTTGTTAAGGGTATGTCATATTGTGAATCCATTCACATAAATACATTATATTCAAATTTATCTCTTTTAAGCTAATTAAAAGGTATGGTTATTAAAAGTCAGTGTTCTAATAATTTTCTATTTGTTCGATTATTTTTTAATTGGTCCATAATTAGCAGGGATGTTTAAAAATAACCGAATAGATCAAAACAAACTAAATCAAATCAAATCGAGCCGAAAAATAATAGAACCAAAATTCATTGATTTGGTTTTGTTTTATAAAATAAAAAAAATTGAACCGAACAAAAAATCGATAGATTTAGACATACGACTCATTTTAAATCATCGATCATTATTATTCAGGCCTAAAAATACTGGTCTGACAAAAAAAGTCAATT